>JAZGTI010000318.1:16327-71231 GCA_036877585.1 Botia kubotai | reverse complement strand
TATATACACACACAGTAGGCAGGGCTGCTAGCTGTAAAGAACAGAATATATGTTTATATACATGGACATATACATTTATATATTTAGGGACATAAAATATCGATGTCATTTTATTAGCTTATTTGTAGAGCTTGTGTAGTGATTTGAGAAAGGGAATAAAAGCACAGCTCGTTAGGAAACATACTGTACTGTGTTGCTACAGTGGTCGTTATTTGGAAATATTTAATTAAATGCCACAATTGACCAATCAAATTGAAGTATTCCACAGAGTCATGTAATTAGTTTGGCAAGGGAGTGAAACATCAGCTCTTCTACCTAACAACATGGTTAGAATGAGAAACATTTGTTTACACTGCCACTGAAAGTCAATAGAGGAGCGCTAAAATTAATATCGTCTGTCAGTCTCGTATGTTTGACACATTGTTGCCATTTTCCTCTTTGTATTTGTTTGGCACTCTGTGGTTTTTCCACATCAATCTCAAACCATCCTGTCCTTCCCATCTGCGCTGGATCCTGTTGTTTGGTCTGACTATTGAATCTTTACAGAGATCCAGAGCGAGCAAATCGTAACAGGTCTCCTAAAACTGACTCTAGGTAAGGCTGTGGCCCGGCTCATATGTGTGGCGTGGCAGTGGTCCGAGTGTCTGGTAAGCTCGTGTGGTGTGCATGTCTATAGTGGCGGCAGGTTTGACTCGTAGCCAGCGGCTTAGTTTGCTTATTGTCTCACGCGCTGTCTCTACCATTAGAGGCGGAGTCGGTCATATCACTGTTATGGATGTTCAATATTTGTTCCAAATATGCCTTTCCATTTCATGTTTCCATCTGCCAAAATGTTTGTTGTGTGTTTATTGCTTTATTTGCAAGTATACGTTTTGTAATGCGCAGTTATGTATAGTGCAGATTAGCGCTTTGGGAATACAGATGCAAAAATGTCGTATGAATGCGTACGATTCATTTTATCGTGTAAAGACGAAGCAGGAATCACAAGGCGAGGAAAGAGGGCAGAAGCGAGAGAGTTAATAACTCCTGGATGTCAGCTCTCATTTCGTTTTACACGGCAAATTTCCACAAGGGAACAATCTCAGCCCTGCTGGATACATCACAGTCATAAGAATTTAAAAGATCTCATCGCTCAGGGTGATAAATGATGGATAAGATTTAGGAGACAAGAAAGGAGCTCTGTATATGTTGAAGAGTATTTCCAGTATCTTCCCTGTCACTAAGAGACCTATTAAAACGCAGAATTAGGAGAAGCTTTGGCTTTCTCTGAGACAGTGGTTAAGGAAATGATGTGTGATGTGAGAGAGTGGTTAAGGAAGTGATGTGAGACAGCGGTTAAGGAAGTGATGTGAGACAGCGGTTAAGTAAGTGATGTGAGACAGCGGTTAAGTAAGTAATGTGAGACAGCAGTTCAGGAAGTGATGTGAGACAGCAGTTCAGGAAGTGATGTGAGACAGCAGTTCAGGAAGTGATGTGAGACAGCGGTTAAGGAAGTGATGTGAGACAGCGGTTCAGGAAGTGATGTGAGACAGCGGTTAAGGAAGTGACGTGAGACAGCGGTTAAGGAAGTGACGTGAGACAGCGGTTAAGGAAGTGACGTGAGACAGCGGTTAAGGAAGTGATGTGAGACAGTGGTTAAGGAAGTGATGTGAGACAGTGGTTCAGGAAGTGATGTGAGACAGCGGTTAAGGAAGTGACGTGAGACAGTGGTTAAGGAAGTGACGTGAGACAGCGGTTCAGGAAGTGATGTGAGACAGCGGTTAAGGAAGTGATGTGAGACAGCGGTTAAGGAAGTGATGTGAGACAGTGGTTAGGGAAATGATGTGAGACAGCGGTTAAGGAAGTGACGTGAGACAGTGGTTAAGGAAGTGACGTGAGACAGCGGTTAAGGAAGTGACGTGAGACAGCGGTTAAGGAAGTGACGTGAGACAGCGGTTAAGGAAGTGACGTGAGACAGCGGTTAAGGAAGTGACGTGAGACAGCGGTTCAGGAAATGATGTGGAGATGTGGAGTAATTGTGCACAGTAATTGGCTTGTATGCTTTATCAGGCAGTGTAGACTCTGCTGATGCTGGCTGCCTGTACTACATCTCTCCCTGTCACTTCCTTTTGCTTTCCTTTCTTTACCTTTTTATAATTTTTTCTTTCCTCTTTCTTTTCTTTGCCCCTTGCATTTCCTCTCACCTCTCTTCTGTTTGTCCCTCATATCTCTCTTTTTCATGTCGCTTAGACCCCCAGACAGAAAGCGCAGAGACCTGTTCGGAGTGGCCAATGGTACGCTGGTTCAAGGTGCGAGCAGAAACATCACAGGCCTGGAGAGCAACATCACTGACCCAGAGCTGCAGGAGAAAGAGTATCCCTTCTCCGAGGGCAGAGTCCACACAGAGTTCATGGAAATCTCGAACCTGCAGCCCTTCACCGTGTACCGCATCGACATCCACGCCTGTAACTACAAAGTCGACCGTTGCAGCGCAGCGGCTTTCGTTTTCTCCAGAACCAAACCTGCAGGTCAGCAAAGTCGACAAACTCACAGATTCTCACCCACATATTCAGGCCAACATATTAAACTGCCAGTTATTTCAGAAATTATTCCTGACATTCCAGTAATTCTTCCTTAAATTCCAGAAATTCTTCACTTCGCCTTAAGCGTAGTTTTTATTACTGTTCCTGTAGCTCAACTGGCAGAGCATTGCGATAGCAACACAAGGGTCATAGGTTTGATTCCTAGGGAACACGCATACTAATCAAATGCACTTTATGTCGCTTTGGATAAAAGCATCGGCTAAATGCATAAGTGTAAATACTGTCCTCACGTTTACAGCCAATAAAATGGAATTGAAGTTGAAATTTGATTGAATTGAGAGTGCAGATCTTGAGCTGTTCTGTCTTCCACCAGACAAAGCGGATGATATTCCCCGCAGTGTCACTCAGGAGAGGGATGAGAAGGGAGAGGGATCGGTCCGACTGCGCTGGCCCGAACCGCTTCATCCCAACGGACTGATCCTGATGTACGAAATCAAATACCGTCTGGGAACCGAGGTCAGTGTTACAAATAACTCGCATTCCATTAAGAAACACTTAAAACAGCAGCCAAGGTCATAAACTGGTTATGTGTGTGTGTGTTACAGCCTGAGAAACATGAGTGTGTATCACGCCAGCAGTATCGTGTGCTGCGAGGAGCTCATCTTAGTAATCTGGCCCCTGGAAATTATTCCGCCCGGATCAGGGCCACTTCCCTGGCCGGAAATGGATCATGGACTGAACCCGTGTCCTTTTATGTGGCACCTCCCAAAAGTAAGGGGCACACGTTCATGGAATGTCGCTGATTTAACGTTTGGGAAGCGTACGCTCCTCTAATGGAAGATGGTGTTAGTCTATTGTTTTGCAGTTGGTCATTTTGCGTGTTTGTCCTTCTGTGGTCTCTGACAGGAAATTACGATGCCGCCTTTTATCTGGCCATCATCATCCCCATTATTGTGCTAGTGTTGCTCCTCGCAGTGATCACTGTGGCCATCTTGGTCACCAAAAAGAGGTAATGTCCTGTTTATTAAACAAACACGGAGCGTTTAGTATGCGGTAGTCATTCGTGTGTCTTTCCTCTGACCTGCAGGAATAGTGACAGGTTGGGAAATGGAGTCCTCTACGCTTCTGTGAACCCCGAGTACTTCAGTCCCTTCGAAAGTGAGTACCGTGTGACTTTTTAAGGGGGTTTGGGTGTTACTTCATCAGTATTATTGTGTTGTTCTCAAGTACCTCTGAACATCCTTAAAGCACAATACGTTTACCTCAGAAGCTAAAGCGCAGAAAACCAAAGACTTGTTTTCAAATATATTCTATACGAGTTAATATAAGTTACTTTTGTTTGCCCCATTGGCATTTTTTATGTTTTAAACACAAATCTGAACAAAATTTAATGAGGTTTATGGTTTACACAAGAACAAATAAAGTAGCCGTTGGGGTAAGAAATTCAATTCAAGATATTTTTTTAAACAAGTTTTAACATTTTGCCCCTCAGATCAACTCACCTAGTTTCAGTGCTATTTATTATATGTTTACTCGTAAACAAGACAAAAATATGGTTTACTACAGTACCTGAGGATCAATATTACTCTAGATATTTGTCATAATAGGGACCGTTTGCCTAGTTTACTTTATTCAACCGTGCAATATGATTGGCCACTGCGCAATATGTACAATATGATTGGTCATCTGCTCACATATGTTAATCCTGCTCTTTTTCTACACTCTCAGTGTATGTACCGGACGAATGGGAAGTGGCTCGGGAGAAAATCACCATGTGTCGTGAGTTGGGCCAGGGTTCATTTGGTATGGTGTACGAGGGCATCGCAAAAGGCGTCGTGAAAGACGAACCTGAGACCAGAGTGGCCATTAAGACCGTGAACGAATCAGCGAGTATGCGCGAACGCATTGAGTTTTTGAACGAAGCCTCGGTCATGAAGGAATTCAACTGTCACCACGTGGTAAGAAAAGAGGGCAGAATCGCAACCAGTTTGTGACAAAAATTAGCTTAAAGTTAAACATTCACTATGATCAGTTAAGTTGGTAAAGGGGTGACCCAGTTAGGTCTGAAAATATCTCAATTGACTCATTCGTAAAATTTGTTCGTAAACCAAAATGAATTAGTCAGTCATTCACTTCCTAAGAGAAAGCTGTAGCCGAACTAGAAAATAAAATAGAGATTTTTCTCGTTTTTTGTGTTCTCGTTTAGGTGCGACTGCTGGGTGTGGTTTCGCAAGGCCAGCCCACTCTAGTTATAATGGAGCTGATGACACGGGGCGACCTGAAGAGCCACTTGCGTTCTCTCCGTTCCAAAGAGGTACTCAAACATAACTTCATAGCTTCATTAAAGCTCGCACAAGCCACCAACTCGAAGCATGTCGTTCTTCATAACCATCATCTCCATCTCTGTTCTGCTCAGATCTGTGGTCAACATCTCATCACCCTATATAGCTCAATGCTCACGGCTCAATGAAGCTGCTGGATAATTCATTCCTCTTGGCAGTGTTCAGCAGATGTGGGGTTACAGTAGAGACGGTTGTACTGAATGTAGCATATGTGTTCTTGTCATGTCCTGTAGCAGGGATCTAGCAGTCATGTTCTTCCTCCACTGAAGAAGATGATTCAGATGGCCGGTGAGATAGCGGATGGGATGGCGTACCTCAACGCCAACAAGTTCGTCCATCGAGACCTGGCTGCCAGGAACTGCATGGTTGCTGAGGACTTCACTGTTAAAATCGGAGGTAATTCGCACAAACCTATTGGTTGTTTTCTTGTAATTATGTAAAGGCAATTAATTATGACTAAGGATTTATAAACCTCTTTAAAACGAGGATTGATTGGGAGGTGTGACTAATCTTGCTTTGCCAGACCTCGGACAAGAACCGCCCACTTAGACAGGAAGAGCCATTTGACTGGCATGTTACATGATCAATCACAGGTTGTTTTGATCGTCTGTGCCATTTAGGGGCGGGGCTGTCAGAGATTCATTATACCACAGTATTAGACTGCCATGGAAACGTTCAATTAATGACACAACAACCTTCACAAATGATTGTACAAAAACATACACTGAAAAATATCTGAAAATAGCCTCAGTCGACTAAGCTGTGACTGACCTTTCATAGCAGTGAAACACAATCTGTGCTTTTCTCCTGGGTGTAGACTTTGGCATGACACGAGACATCTACGAGACCGATTACTATCGGAAAGGGGGGAAAGGGCTGCTGCCGGTTCGCTGGATGTCCCCAGAGTCTTTGAAAGATGGCGTGTTTACCACAAATTCTGATGTCTGGTATGAGCTTCGCAGACTTTTCTTATACACACACACACCCACCATGCAAGACTGTCGGCACAATTTGTCTGTTTTTTTTTATTTATGTGATACACAACCAGTCAGATGTTTTAGAATAATAGTGAAGTCATCAAAATGGTGAAATAACACAAAAGTATGAAAGTACGGGAATTATGCGGTAACATTGCTGTAATTTCTGCGGTAGCTTCACTGTATTTTTACAGTACGGTAATGTAACCTGAGATGCTTATTAAATAATATCGAAGGAGTTCCTATGGACACTCATCGCCTGCTTTTCATTCCCTAATAATAAACTGGTTTTGTAAAAGAAATCATATATATAGACTAAAAAATTAAGTACTACAAAAGTCTAAAAGCATAAGCCTCTAGACTTTAAAACTATGGAAATCAAGATGGAAACTTAATTTACATAATTAGATAAACTGTAGGTAAGTTAAGTCGCTCAAACTGGACTGGTCGCGTGTGTGTTTTTGTGCGTTTGCATGCGCTTCTGTAACACTGATAGTTGTCTATATGAGCAACAGAATATCCCATCGGAAATCGCTAGACACAAACACAGCAGCCTCTCCAAACTTCTCCATGCTCTCCTTCTCATCAACTGTCCAGAATGCATTTAAACTCTGTCTTTATTTTTCTTAATTCAGTCGACAGCAGGAAGCCTGTACAGGGTGAAACGCGCTCTAATGATTTCTTTCCACTGATCTTCTGCGTCAAGGGAGAATAAGCATCACTTCCAGACATTCTTACGATCCCAGCCAGCAGAGACGTGTCCAAACACATTGTCTGTTTGTCTCAGACAGACTGTCTCTCCACACCACGGCTTTAGTCCCAGCAGTGGTGGCTCGGCAGAACACAGCAGCGGCACTGTAGACCGACTCCTCCAATTCCGTTTCCCAATCTCCAGCGTCCCACGGCTCTGTCGCTCCGTGTGCTCCTAACCTCCTCCAGATGTTTGGTAATGATGGGGTCGGCGTGCCAGCGCGGTCCCGCCTCCCGTCCCTCTTTCCGTATCTCCCGCTTTTGAAGTCCCCGAGATGAAAAGGGCCTCCGATCTGGTGCTCCCATAAACCTCGCCGTTAGGTGTCTTTATTTGTTTCCTTTCGCAGAAAACGAGCCGCTCTTAATGCGGTTTTGTCTTTCAGCGCGCAGATGTTGCAGCCAATTAGATGCAAGTCACTGTTGTAATAGTCGTGTTTTAAAGGGTGTTGAGCTCCGCGTCAGATCCCCGGCCAATGTAGAAAATTTGTCCTCGGAGAGCTAATGAATAATGACTGGCAACAGTGTGCTCTTTGTGTGGTTTTTATTTGGGGTTTGCTGCGTTTCTGCTCCTTTGCTGCACTTTCTCACCGGCCGCCGGATAATATATGGACTCATTTTCATTAATGAGGAACACAGGGCTAACAAAAACACCACACTAAAGGAAAAAGTTCAGGTCAGCGGCTTGTGTTCGGGTTTTCGCGCGTTGTTTTGACTTCGGTTCTCGAACGAGCGCTCTGTTGTTTCAGGCTACGAGTAAAAAAGTAGCTGAATAACAACGAAGAGAAAGAACTCTGCCCAATCGGGAGGGATGTGGCCACATATATTTTAAATATATATATATATATATATATATATAAATATTAAATATGAATGATATTTTTATAGCATTTAATAATTTTGGTTAATAATAATTTCTACATTATTTTTTATAGTTTGTATAATTATTATGAACAAACAATAACAATGAACTATAATATACTTTTAAACTTCAATGCAAAAAAACGATCATTTCATTTTTAGTGTCTGATGCCTGATGTATTAACTTGCTTGCTGTAATTTTCAATTCTTTCCCTTTTCAGCACTGACATACAGCCATATACACACGGACATCTATGGATAACAGACAATTAACGTCTCGAAAAAAACTCTGTCAAAAACAGTCCAACTTTTCAAAGCACATCAGTGTTCTGCTGTCCGTCTATCTGTTTCTCAACACAAGAATGGCTCTTATGTGATTTAAACTCTATGAAACACAGTCCGTCAGGGTCAGGTGAACATGAAACCCGCCCTCATATACAGCGCTTCCTTAAGACAATTAGCCGGCTAGACGTTCAGGCGACTCAATGGCCAGTTGATGTACAAAAACATCAAGCATCTCACCACAGAGAAGGTCTAATCCCACGCATCTTTTTGGTGAGATTAGACCTTTCCGCATGCTGCAGACTGTTGCCACTTTTCACCCTACTGAACAGTTGCTTCTAACCCAGCTAACAATTTTAGGTTATAAGACTGTTTCCCCAACATTTGAACGTTCTAGGAACATTCAAAATGTCCAGGTTTTTAGTCATTGTATTATTATTATTGCTTGGTTATAAGAATGTTTTCTAACATTTTTAAAAGTTCCAATAAGGTTTTGATATATATGATATATAATGTTAAAAACGTCACTGACGGTACTGCAGAAACCTTTTTTGATAACTCTGAGAGAACGTTCTAAGAACGTTCCCTGTTAGCTGGGAAGCAGCTCTTCTTGTTTTCTCCCCTCTGTTTTGTCTTGACCTTAAATGGCCTCATTCCTTTCCTCTCTGTCCTCATCCAACTGGATTGAGTTACCGCGTGTGCACGGTCGCTGGCGTAATTGGAGAAATGGGTTTTGTGACATTTAGCAAGATTTGCATTTGGATGCAATGACTGCCTTTGTGTTGCTGTTGGAGAGATACTCGTTTAACCAGTTCCTCTTTGTTCAGGTCATTCGGAGTGGTTTTGTGGGAGATCGCCACCTTAGCCGAGCAGCCGTACCAGGGCATGTCCAACGAGCAGGTACTGCGCTTCGTCATGGAGGGAGGACTGCTGGACAAACCAGACAACTGCCCAGACATGCTGTGAGTTTTGATCTTCTCCGCAACACACGCATGGAGTCCTTAAATGATTTTTACTACAGCCCACACCAGCTGCTATATCGACGTACACAAGCCATTGCCTCCTAAAGCCAGACATTTGCCACTTTGTTTATATGTTAACCCTTTGTCCTCCAGCTGACCCTTGTCTATTTAAGGGTGCAGTATCATGCTAAAGTGTCAATAGTATGCCACCAGATGCTTCTGCTAACGTCAGGCCAAGCTAGGCCTGGTGACATTTGCGTCACGGGTTAAAAGCAGACAGGTGACATCATGTTGTCAGGGCCCTGCTTCCTCTGAAGTAAAGTGAACTCCATAGAAGGGCGACTATTCGATTCCCAGGGGCGATTCGGTAACTGTGACCCGTGCTGCTCCAGTTTTATGAAAAGCTTCTCGCACCAATCAGTCCTAGACCGTCTCTTCACATCTTCTGCTGAGTGCGTCTGTCTGCGTCACCAATCTGATGTTCTGTGGCGCTCTCCTTTTCTGGACCGGCGTCAGTAATACAGCATTTCATCTATCCCTCCATTTTTTCCCCTGACCCGTTTCTGCCTCGGTGTGTCTCTCTGTGTCTCTTTCTTGTCTCAACTGTTATGGAAACACAAACCCCCCGTTTCCATGGCAGCTGCAACGGGGTGTCCTGATTGCATGAGAGAGAGGAGTTACAGAGGAAGGAGGAACATATGTTACGCCGCGCAACATGGCCGGCGCTATAAAAACGAAGACTTTCAAAGTTTGTCATCTGTATCTCATCATTAAATTAGGCTGAACGTCATGATGTCAGGCTGTCTGTCACATCTGCGTGATGTCATGAGAATTCAAGCAATACTTGGCTAAAATAAAAGGGCACGAATCCAGAAATTGTGTGTAAGGTTTTAAACAAAGGAAGGTTTTATTGCACTTCACGTTGGAGTCTCTTTCAGGAGCTTCTCTGTTAGAACTAAATCAATCATGATGATTTTTGTTGTTATTTCAGGTAGTCAGTCCTGTCACAGATACATCAGTTTATCTTTCTATCTCTGGTGTCTGAGAAAGGCAGTTTTTTTTAGGTTTTTTCCACACATCTTGACGGCCAGTAGCATTGTTGCAGACCTAACCTAGTGAGCTACCTACCTAGACATCATTTTAAAGCGTCATATGAGCCCGACGTAAAGTGAGGCAGTGTCTTATGTATTGCTCACAGATGAGACAATCCCAGAATGCATTGCGACCCCTTTGAAAATTAATCATGGTTTTTGGGTGCATGGATTACCATTTCTATAGCCATAGTTTTACGACAAATACGGTTGCTGAAGCAAAACCGTGGTTAATTTGTGGTTACCATGGTTTAACTATAATAACCATGTTTTTTTGGTTTAAACTGTAGTAAAACCATGGTTAATTTTCATAAGGGGATGAGTTCAATTATAAGCACAAGATGTTAGCCAAGGAAAATGTTAGAAATGTTAAATATAAATACACTGATATTTAATTTAGTACCAAATTTACTGTGTGTTATTTTTATGGTTAGCTTGGCAGCATGCAATTGTCAGACTATCGAAATGTGTCGCACGAAGTTGCTGCCTTTGTAGAGCGTTTTAAATCAGTAACTTAAAAGGTTCAGTTAAGAATGCTGCCTAATAAGAGAACTGCCACTACAGACAGTAGACAGCATAGCAGCCCGCTAGGTTATAGCTGCTATAGCTAGCGCTTTAGTGGGCAGGATTTTTTACCACAGTTTTTGATTCGGTTTGAATTCACTTCGCTGAGTAAAGACAGATGGCCTCTGTTATGAATTTGTAATCCAGTAAACGGCAAACAGACTTGTGAACACAGGCCTGTGCCCAAAAAACTCGCAGTTGTTTTGAGGGAAGGTCTCGGAAGTTTAAACCACAGGAAAGTTGACTTTTCATTGGTTCCTAATAACCAGCAGAAAAAACAGGTTCCACCCTCCCCTCTTCAAGTGCAGTATCTGAGGCACATAACGCCTTGCGAGTTATTGCGAGAAGGCCTCTGAGGCGCCCGGCAGGGTTGCCCGCTCTAAACCCGTGACTGGAGGTCACTGCAACATCCGAGCATTTATTTCAGTAAGCCAGTGAGTGCAAAGAGTATTCTTAGCTTGTTTGTGTGTTTTACTGTACCAAGATGGCTTTTACAGTACCATAGCAAACTGTTATGATGTTGGGTTTTTATTTTTTTAAGAAATCTTCTACTTTTATGTATTCTTAGTGGTTCCACGTAGAACAGATCTGTGAAGTATTTGTGAAGAACAGAAGTGCACCCGGATCTGTGTGACTACAGAATGTTCTAGGATTTGCTGCATGACATACCAGAGTGCTTTTTCGCTCTGGTGAATACTGCCACCTGTTGATAGGTGGAGAAACAGCTGGGTTTATGAGACTATTGGGCATTATATTGGTTGTTTCCAAACTATATTTGCAAATATTTAAAAGAAAATATAAATCCAGGTGGTTTCCTACTGGCCCAGTTTATTCTCAAGTCTCTCTCAAGTGATATTGTTCTCCCTAGATATGTCTAGGGTTCCTTCAGTGCAAGTCTGTAAGCTTTTTTGACATCTATGAGGCAAAAATCGTTTTGTGCATACCACAAACAGTAGGGAACATGTACTGATCCCTTAAAAGCACCACTAATTATTACTGTACGTGAGACTTAATGGTATGGTCATTGTAATGGAGACCTGCAATGGTATAGTTCAAACAGAGATGGCGGTAGAGAGGCACAAGTTATGCATTGCAGCTTTATATTCAAACTAATGATGTTGTGTATGTTCGTGTGGTTCACAGGTTTGAACTGATGCGAATGTGCTGGCAGTACAATCCCAAGATGCGTCCGTCTTTTCTGGAGATCATCAGCAGCATAAAGGAGGAGCTGGAACCATCCTTCCGGGAGGTGAGCTTTTTCTACAGCGAGGAGAACAAGCCGCCCGACACTGAGGAGCTGGACATGGAGGTGGAAAACATGGAGAACGTTCCACTAGATCCTGCTTCGACGCTGGTCCCCTCCTCTCAGGGGGGCACAGGGGCTCAGGCCCAAAGTCCACAGCCGCTCTCCCCGGCTCAGGGGCCAGGGACACCGATGGGGTCCGCCCCGACCCCCTCCACCTCACCCCCCTCCTCTTCAGCCTCTCCTGGCCTGGCTTTAGAGAAGCACTCAGGACAGGTAGCGGCAAACGGGCCGGCGGTGCTGCTGGGACCCGCGTTTGATGAGACGCAACCCTATGCACACATGAACGGGGGACGGAAGAACGAGCGACCGCTTCCACTGCCTCAGTCATCGGCCTGCTGATCGTTACTTTCTGTCGCCCTCAAACTCCCTCTACTCCTCGCACAGGGTACCCACATGTCCCTCGCCCTTTTGTTTATGTGGTCATATGTGTTTCCTTTTGTTTATGAGGAGTCAAAACCCAGGGCTGACCGCAGAGTTGCTGACCAGACCGTATCCTTCCTGAAAGTCAGTAGATCATCATTATTTAAATGATTTCAAATGATGGAGGACGTTTTCGGGGTGACCAGTGATACGAAAAGCCTCCAAAATACTCTTGCAATATTTAAGAACAATCACCACACTGGAGAGCCCTGGCTTTCACTTGTGCGAAAAGAACCTGTTTTAATATTTTCTAAAGGAAGAAAACCTGCCAGTTAATTGTGAAACAAGAGACAAGCATATTAGCTAGCAAGCCCAGCCCATGAACACTATACAGATGTGTGTGTGTGTGTGTGCTTACGAATGTGTTTTTATACAAAAATACACATTCCCTTTCTAAGCGCAGTACATTTCTTCCTCTAAGGCTTGTGTCTTTGTCGTCACATTTCTCTTTTAAACCGGAGCAGAGACTGTCTGAGCTGAGATCGCTCGCTCTCTGTCAGCGGACGAAAACTATCGCGTGATTGGTCACAATGCCGGCCGTGCCACCCTCCTGCTTAATCCAGTTTAAAGGGGGTCGGTTAGAAAGGCCGGTGGACTTTTTTGAAACTGCCAAATTTTTGCCAAATCAAATTTCCTTTAAAAAAAATCATAAAGAAAGGTATTTATTATTACATAACCCAGATCCCCGTCCCTCCCACAGCTAATCTTGTAGGTTGCACTTTGAAGTAGTGCAATCATGGGACTAAACTCACACGCTGTCTTTTGATGGGGGGGTTTCGGGCCTCGTCTTTTACAGTCGGCTTGAGTTTGTAAATCCTTTCCCTTTTTTATGTGGCTCTGATCTTCGACTATTGCATGGCAGTTTCCTGCTGCACACACCATCTGTGAGCTGAGCCTCCGTCAGAGCGACGTCTCAAGTCAAAGGAAACGAGCGCGGCGCTAATCGCGAAGGTGAAGAGGTGGAAACGCTGCGGAGGGGGAATATGTAATATAAGGGATCGGCTCATTTATGAGACAAGCGAGGCATTGTACACAGCAGGTATTTTTGTTAGACTAGTCATTAGTCTCTCTGTACAATTCATAATTCTAGAAAGGGTCTTACAGTTGTATGTTAGGCCTCCAGATCATTGACACACAGATCTTTGGTTTGAGTCACTTTTGATAACTTTTTTACAGTTCTGATGTTCACCTCTTTGTCTGTACAGAAAGAAGCTGCTATTTTGTTTTTCTTTTGTGGGTGTTATACATATATAAATCCTTCAGGTTTAATATTTTATGATATCTCCACTACAGTCCATTTTCTTATGCTTTGTACTCTTCTTGCAAAAAAAAGACAAAAAAACAAAAAAGAGAAAATAGCCTTTCACATTTTATTTCTCTCCCCAGAGGTTTGTCTGCATTGCCACATGTTCATTGCCTTTTTTACACTTATCTATTATTATTATTATTATGATGATGACTAAACTCTTTAGCTCTACATGTGAACGTCAGGCACCCGTAAAACAGTCAGTCGTAAACCATTTATTGCATCTGTCCATAAGGTGCAACTCAATCTCAGGTTAATGTTTCGGTTTTGTTCTCCAAACATTCTCATCCGAGCTTGTTCCACCCACCTGTGTTTTAGTTCCTGTTCCTTAGTAAACGGTACAATACATCTGTGTCCACTCCAAGCCTACTGCTTACATCATACAAGGTTTTCTTTACTTTACCTTCACAAACCGTTTCTGTAACCCATCCGTGCAACTGCTAGCAACTAACAGGGCTAATTGCTAATTGGATTGTCTTATTTTGTCTTCAATACCCCAACCAACCTGCAGCACCTCCAGAAACAGCTCAGTTACGCACAGCCCACCTCCATCTTATAAACGCGTGCGATGGGCGCAACATTTCTGATGAGGCATCTGTAACCAAATGAGAACGGGTTCGAAAAGTCCAGAAAAGTTAGCCGTTGGGATTATTTCAAGGCATGCTAAAGAAAAAGTAGGTTTCCTTGGCTAGTTGACTTTAAATGTTTCGTTTTGAAGGATTCCTCCGTGTCCATTTGGGATTGGATCCCAGGACTTATTTTTCCTGTCTTAGAAGATTTATTTCCCCCCTCTGATGGGGTATTTATTTTATTTTATCTGTTTCTGTAATACCAGTTAAAATCACTGTACAACTGCCCTGATGATTTAGTATAAAGTCTTGAGTTCTAGACACGTTCTCCGTGATGTCATGCCTGGGGGCGTTTCTTTATCATTTCCTCCAGCATCTATCTACCTCATTCTCTTTTATTTTTAATGTGTGAGTACATGATAAAAAAACATCTCACTTCTTTTCTCACCAGTCTATAGAAGACCCCTTATCCTCCACTGTGTCTCTGATTTAAGACCCTTTTGAACCGCAGAGAAGCACCACATGGCCCCAAGATTGAAGAGAGAAGGTCATGGCGTGGGTTAATTTACCTATGAGTTTCCTTTTCATTGAATCCCTTATATATGCCCAGTGTCACAAAAATCTCAATTATATTGCAATATTTTCATATAAAAACATTATCCAGATGATATCTTTGTGATTGACCTAGCAGATAAAAACAGATTCTTTATATAACAATTGAAATATCAGTGTTTTGCATTTCACATGTTCCTAATTAGCCATCCCAACTGCCCATCATAGTGTAGAAGATCATATCTTAAGCCAGTGGTTCTCATGTCTGAAGACCCACAGCTCTGCACATCCTGCAGTTCTCCTTTATTCAACACACCTGGTTCAAATCAGCAGCTCGTTAGCAGAGAGATCCATGAACCGAACTATCAGATAAGAGAGACATAGAAAATGGGCGGAGCTGTGGGTCCCCTGGGACCTTGTTTGGGAGCCACGTTGTCCACCTTCTAGCCCTGCATGTGCTGGCAGGAATAATCCTCAGACTGTGCAGCTGAATGTGAGAATCTTAGCTTCAGGTCTGTCCTTCAAATCTATAACTAATGTCTTACTCTTCCGGTTTAAGTTTGAAAATTAGTGTGGAGCAGAACAAACAAACAAGTCACATTTAGTTTAATTACATTTACATAAACTCAGTCCAGCTGGGTTGTGGAAGACTGATTGGTAAAAAGTCAAGCCAACTAGAAACTTTGACTTTAACATAACTGATGCACGCTGATTAGACCTCCTTATTAACTAGTAGCAACAGTACACTAGTACTTACACAAGTACCGCTGTATTCCACTGTATCTGTTATAATCTAATCATTTTCCCCTTTCCTGCTGTTATATGTCTGGTCAGAGCATCTAAAGATTTAATGTATATTGTGGATTTCATAAAACTCTCTCACGACAAACCAGTGGATATTTTTCCCAGCTCATAAACCTACCTGGAAAACATTCCAGCTGATTTGTTACATCCACTCCACAAGTCTAACCAGTACCATATAAGAAGGGCCAATTGTCACCATATTCACACACATTCTCCAGAGAGAGAAAGGGCTGAAATTTTGCCTCTCTTTACTGCTGCTGACAACATGCTGCTTTATGAAGACTACATACAGTCTGGCCAATAGCGTTGGGTGGGGGTGGTGGATCCAAGCAAAAAACTTTTTCTCTCTCCAAATAACCATTACAAATGGACAGATCAGACAATTCAAACGCTAAACGGATTAGAATTCAGAGAAAAATCACATGAGGAAAAAACTAAAGCCCTGAATCTTACAACTCCTGGCCGTTCTGTTTTATGGCACTTAAAATATTCTTTAACTTTGGAAATGTTTGTAGAGGAAACCCAGGGGTTGCACGCGAGGGCAGAAAGACTTGGTTGGGATGCTGAGTGGCATGTCGCTAGAGATTATTCTGTGTGGTACAAACGATCGAAATAACCATTCTATAAAAGCCCTCGTGCTTGTACTGTTGCGTATGTATATGGGTGGGACTGTATCACATATAGATGTAGTGATTAAGATTTTGATGTGTTTATAATGGGAAGATAATAGATATCACTATTTATTTCTGTTCCTTTTTCTCTTTCTGTACTGAAGATGGACAAAAGCATCGGCCTGTTGCGAAGTGAATGTCAGTTTTCTTTGAATGCTGCCAAGGTTTCTTAGTTACAAG
The DNA here is from genome assembly GCA_036877585.1 of Botia kubotai. Taxonomy (NCBI): domain Eukaryota; kingdom Metazoa; phylum Chordata; class Actinopteri; order Cypriniformes; family Botiidae; genus Botia; species Botia kubotai. Next base: position 55,075 of record JAZGTI010000318.1, on the reverse strand, counting down.
TAGGTTACAAATCTACAACAGAAATACACACAGACACAAACAGGACAGTGATGTCCACTAGATTACGGGTAGACGTGACACAGAGAGAAAGAACTAGAGACTAGAATTTAAAGAGAGACCAGTTTACAGAAGAAAGATAGATTATGTTGCAATGCAGGTTTTCCGCCGGCAAATTGACTGAACGATTTCCTCTTCAACTATCATAATAACTGTCGTTGTTTTATTATATTTCCTCGTAAACCTGCTAAACCTCAGGTTTAGAAAAGATGCACGGATGCACTCTGTTCGCAATAATCAGCTTGAGGTTTCACAGACTTCATTTCCCAGGCACTGTTGTTTTTGCTTGGCATTCCGACAAATTTCAAAAGGGGCCTTGATTTACTGAACTGAAACATGTTTAATAACACTTTTTGTTTTAATTTCACGAAGAACAAGGAAAAATCTCTGTGTCATTGCGTTGATTGGTGGAAACTGATGATGAAACATCTTGGCTGTTACTCTTATCTTGTAAGTTATGTATCTAAGGCCTCCGGTTTTATTTCAGTTTTCTCCTCACCTCCGGATGGTAGACTTTTACATGCCATTGGCTTAATGTATATCTGAAGAACTTTCATGTATTTTCTTTTTTCCTAAATTTTGAATTAAAAAAATGAATGAGTCTGAAGGCTTGTCGACTGTCACTCATTGCATTTATATACAATCTATATTTCTGTATAATCTACATCGCAGGATTATGTTTTGTCAAGTAAGTTCTCTTTAGTAGGTTCTGCCTCTGTGCTGCCCGCTTGTCCTGCAGTTGTGTATGCAGGGTTGTCCAGCTGGTGTAACAGAACCTGGATGATGGTCTGAAGTTGTGGTACCAGTCTGTCTAGGTCCGAAAGACTGCCTGAGGCAGGCACATGAATCAGGGCAGCCTTTCCCTGCCCATGGTACAATGAATAATAGTACACAAAATCGCACAGGTACCTGCAAGATGTTAACGTACTGTTAATTACCTGATGCAGTTATGCTTCATAAATACAACAGTGTAATCAGAAAATTGCAAATGAACTATCACAATAATTTTCTCTAATTACCAATGATACAGTACTGGACATGAAAATGTTTGTCGTTACCTTCCAGCATCCCTGGAGTAGATTATGTCAAATCCCATCCGTTTCAGCTGTTTACTAACAGATCTCATGTCTATGATGGAGTCCAGCTTTTCTGGTCCTCCCTCGACGCAGCAGTGATCGACAGGGTAAAAGCCACTCACATCTTTGTCCTTGTAACAGTGGTTCTTCCCTGTCTGCTCCAGTGTGATGCTTTTGGCTCCTGGAGCTATGCCCAAATGGATCACAACCTGCCCATCACAGGGAGAGTGTGATAAGTTATTTTTAAATGCAAGTTATGTAACTTACCAACGATTAGGTGTCATGATGTTGTAAGCTTCTTTGATTATATTTACAATATTTAACAAAGCAACTCAGAATCTCTCTTCTGTTGTAATTAGCCTATTACCTTTGGAGACATTTTCTTCCAGATGTCTTTAAGAACGTGTTGAGATTTTGCATAACTTACAGGAATCTCCTTAATATGAACCTCTACACCGACTCCAAGCCCCACCATTTTCAAGTCCTTCAAAACAAGCATTACTGTTTAACACGGTGATTATAACATGACCATAAAAATGTTTCAATTTTACTAGTTGGCTACTGTACCTTAGCTGCCTCCCAACTTGTATTGACCACATACTGTCGAAAAGGCCCAAAACCTAAAGAAAACACCATTATAAGAATACACTGCACGTCATAAATACGAGTCGCAAAGTTGTCGCACTTGGAAATAATGCTAAACCATTTCTAACGTGTTCCTTATGTTTATACCTTTCGGTCTGCGTTAAAGAAATAAAATAATAAACCACCTGCCTGTTACAACGACAACATCACGAGTGTTGTCCATCGCGATGAGATTATTTGAAAACGTGTATAACGTATTGCTAGTTTATAGGGACCATTACCGAAACAAACACTGTTAGATTTTGAGCAGCTGTAGAAGTGCGTTGTCTGTTTTTCTCCACATGGGAGAGCCATCTCATATCCAATCTTAAAAAGAAGGACGCGCTCCTCCAAACATCTCCCATTGAACAGGACGCGTTCACAAGTCCTACTATGACAAAGGCTTATATTCCTTATGAATATTAAAAAGAGCGCGATGACGTTCCCTCAGCCCTTCAGGCGCGTATCCTACTTTATATTCCGCTCTGTTTGTTTCAGCCAATCATTTAGCCCTACTGGGTTGACGTCACGTATTTAATATTAACAAGCCAAGGGGTCGTCATAGTAGGATTCGCAAAGTCGCTAACGGGACAGGGGATCATCTTATTAGCGCCCGTCTCTCCTCCGCACTTGCTCGTCTCCGCCCCACCGAGATCCGCACCAGCGCTTTTCACCGACTCACGACACGGATGACAACGGAAAACCGAGCTGCCTCTAGCGTAACGCACTTCACCTTAACCCACCGCATAGATTGACCAAAAACATTAAAATGTTCCGAATGAGGGAACCGTTTGAGAGCGAGAAGCTTCAACTCCAGGAGCTCAACCAAAGACTCGGTCAGTACTTACTGCGCGCAAAACAGTTGGAGCAAGAAAACGCCTGTTTGGTACGCGAAATAAATGCAGTCAGACAGAACAGGTCTGGAGAATGGGAAAACCAACACATGGCCGAGTTACGAGAAACGAGAAGACTTCTGGAGCGCCTGTCTTTCGAGAAAAGCAGAGCGGAGATGGAGCGAGAGAAACTGCGCGGTGAATTTGAGATGCTTCGAGCGATGCGCTCAGATGAGACCTCGGCGGGCAAAGGCATCGCAACTGAGCTTAAAAGTTGCGAAACGCAGCTCCATCGCGCCCTCCAGACCAACAATGCGCTCGAAGACCGTCTTGTTCAGCTCGAAAACGAATATAAGTTCTTGGAAGATGCCCACAGAAAAGAAACGGCCCACCTGAGGGACAAGGTGCACTCACGAGCCGTACGCGTGGTCACGCAAACCTATCACGCTCCTCCAGCGGTTACGATGGAAGAGATGCAGCAATATGCGTCCAACTTTACCGAGAGCTGGACAGGGACTTTGGACATGTACCGTCTGAAGGTTGCGGAAATCGAAGAGTCCATAAAAGCGGATCAGGCGAGGCTGGAGGACATTCAGAGGGAGAAGAAGGAATACGCTTCGCACTTCCATCGGCTGCGTGATGAGATTGAGAAACAAACGCAAGTGCAGCTGAACCTTGAAGAGCAGCTCATGAACATGCAAGAACATTTCAGAGCTGAAATTAATCAGTATCAGGTGGGTGGACAAAAGACGGATAAGAAATAAACTTAAAAATAAGTTTGTGTTTATGTAATCACATCATATTCAGAGAGTGCCACACCCACTGTCCCAGCTAACAGGAGACGTTCTCACAACGTTGCCTATAACGCTGTATAACATTTGGCTCATTTATAAAAACAAACGTCCTTGCCGTAATGTTAGTAGAAGGTTATGAACCTTGCATATCAAAAAATATTCTTACGTTTTAAAAACGTTACACAATTAAAAAAAATTGAATGACGTTCTTACAACCAAACAATAACGTTAATACAACCTTTAAAAAAACGGACAAAACATTGTCAAGTTCTTCCTAACACAGAAAGTAATAGATGAGGAAACACAATATGGAAGCCAAGCAGCCTTTAACTTCATATATAGATACACATATATCGAGTTCGGCACCTGTTTTGTTAAATGGCCTCTTAAGATCTTAAATGAGAAGCGCTTCAGCACTGCCAATATCCACGTTTACCATCTCCAGCTAAACGTGCTTTAGAAAAATGGGGCGTTAATGCTTCGTCCCATGATTGCTTCTCTCCAGGGAGAATGACAAATGAACAGTTATTGAAGACATGCCTCACTGAAGTGGCGTGTCACTCCAGCAAATTGAAGGAAGTCAGTCTTAACGTATTACTGCAGTTCATCTAGCCAGCCTATTAAGTGCCAAATGTGCTGTCCAGCCTCCGACACAACGGATTCTTCTAATATATGATGCAGGGTTGTCACGAACGCTCTGGTACATTTATAGGTTAAAATGTTTAAGTGCTTGCTAACTCCAACATCCCAGGACTAATGTAGCTAATATTTTATAGGGTTGACGTTTATGACATCACTTGTAAACATCGATTGCAAAATGAGTTGTGGAACCAGAGGACGACAATGTAAAGCTGCAATCTTTAACTTGTGCCTCTCTGTCGCCGTCTCTGTTTGAAACACATAATTGCAGCTTACTTTGCATGTTTTTAAATACGTAGAAATGAAGCCAAACTGACATTTCCCGGGAAATCGGACCCTTAAATTACTTATCAAATCATTATTTTAAGCTTACCAATAGGGCGAGAGATTTAAATTCTGATCAATTATGTGCTTGTTCGATAAGCGATTTTTGTTTGTTTTTAACCATAAAAGTACCGTACAGACTGCAGCTTTAAAGGAGAATAAAGGCTGGACTGATACGAGGAGATTGTTATTTGTGTGAACCGGTGAACTGAGCATTTTGTGTATCTGATCTCTTTGAGTTGTTAAAGACTCACATGTTGACAAATAGAATGGACAAATTCTTGACACCTGCATCTTTAAATAAATAATGAGGTTTCAGCAGTGCATGGATGTAGCAAGAGCTTTTAAACAGGTGCATCACAGAAACAGAAACACCAGAAATATACCGTGATCAATAGGATGAAAGTCGACCTCTTTCTGAAAGAGGTGAGACAAAAATAGGTTTTATGGTTTAAATGGTGTACTATAGTCAGTACTCTGAAAATGCGTTGTTACTGATGTGGAAAATATCTCCAACTAAATTGTAATTTATAAAGCTTACAAATAAATGGTAAGCTTTCCTGTAGCTCAGTGGTTAGAGCATGGTGTTAACAACACCAAGGTCATGGGTTCAATCCCAGGGATTGCACATACTTAGAAACAATGTGTAGTATAATGCAATGTAAGTCGCTGTGGATAAAAGCGTCTAATGTAATGTAATTTGTTCTGAAGGATAACTGTTCTGCTCTAACTTCTGCATTTCAAATCACTCTTGACTTATTTTATTCCTAAATGCTTTCAGAACAAAATCACAAGCTTGATCGTTTGAGTTCCTAATTTGAATGATTGTTAAATGGATCAAAGATCGACACCGCTAACTGGTTTCCTGTCCTACAGGTTATTATTGGGGATCTGGAGCATGAGCGCAGATTGCTGTCCAACACTATATCAGAGAAGCTGAAGGACCATCAAGACCTCCTGCAGGTCAAGATGGGTCTCGCTCTGGAAGTGGCTGCTTACAGGTAGAGCTTTATATGTGTACAATGAGACGTTGCAAGTTCAAATGGTGGAGCATGACACTGACAATGTCAGCATTTGAGGGTTCCTGTCTTCATTGTTTACGCAGCTTACAGGGAACGTTCTCACAACATTGGCTAACGTTCTCTAAAAGTTTCTTTCAACGTCATCAAAATGTTCTTGCAATAACATTGGTAGATTCTTACGCTATATATCATGTCAAAAACATCATTCTTAAGTTACTCTTAAGCCTAGCCAGGCAATAATGTTAATACAACGTCTAAAAAGCTCTATGTTTTGAACATTCCTAGAACTTTCAAAATAATATTTTTTATGTTTTTTGGAAACATTAGGGAAACATTCTTATAACCTAAAATTGTTAGCTAGGTAGACAGTTCCCTCAAACTCAGTTGGAGTCAGTTTGAGAACAGGGGAAATGAATTTTCCTGTGCCTTTAAAGTGAAGCTGTCACCCACATCCTCTTATGACATTAAATATTAATAACAAAATTACTTCTGCTTCATAAACTGCAGAAGCAGGGCAGGATATCTGCAAGTCCTTGAAAAAAGTATTAAAGTATCTTAAATATCATTTGTGGAGGTTTTAAATGAGTTTTTTCTTAATTTTTTAAGTTCTTAAAAGATCATTTTAAGAGAAAGCATGTTATTCTCATAGAGATCATTTATAATACTTAGATTCTATGATTTACATATGACACATGTTTGGTAAGGAAGCAGTTATTGAAGGATGGAAAGGGTAAAGGTGACTGACAAATTACTGACTGTTTTCAAGCAGGTTTCAAGCACTCTTCCTGTCTTGAATCACTTAGCTTTCTAAGGCAGCCTGCCACAAACTCACTTAAACAGATTGCAATTCTGTTTTAGTGCTGATAAGGGTGCAGAAATGACATAATTCATGTTTGAAAACTATACTGGTGAAACAACAAATGTATATACGTCTGCTGTTTCACTGGTGAGACATTATAGTATCAGCAGGAACAAACCGTCCATTAAATATAAACGGTTTATGATAAACTCCATTATTGTCTCTATGGAAAAGCTGTTACTATATTTGTCTGTTATCTGTAACTTAAGAGTATTTAGAGATTTGTTTGAGTAGTGCAGTTGAACAGAGCCACCACCCCTGAGATGAGCCCTTGCAGATGTTGAAATATATTTTTAGTTACTGCAGCAACAGAACCACTAAAGCCCGCCCACTTGGCATGTCTGCTTATGACCCCTCCCCTTTTTCCCTGGTAAACTCTTCTGTTTTTTATTTGCCCAGTCACTGTGTATGAGTAAGCATTCAATCTGATTTATAATGGCTTTTATTCCATTGTGAAGATTCAAAGCTGCGTGATGCATGATATAATAAATTAAATTTAATAATAAATGACATAAACGTACATAGCAGGAGAAATTAAACAGATTTGTTTCGTTTACATACACTAGCTTGAGCGTGTACAGCAAAGCGTTTCTCGTTATTTTCCTGTATTTAAACACGCAACTACATTTGAAGGTACGAAAATGTGAGTCTCATTTAAAGATATATCACACAAGACAGGTTAGACTCTTCTGTCTGAAGATATTCGGTCTGTACAGTGTGTCGTTTAGGATGTTTGGAATGTCTTCAGAGTCACGGTGATGTTGAAGAGTCTTTCCATTCGTCTGTTTAAAACTGCACGGCATTCTTTGCCATAATGAAAACAGACGGGTGCATTGTGCCAGTTATTTTTAGTGCAGTCGCTCAGAAGAATCACAGGGGATTGCACAGGGATACCGGACCATAGCTCCAGAAAACCTCCTTCACTTTTGTTCTCCACCACAATTTCCAAAATAATAACACTAGGCAAGGTAGGTTCAAATAGCTCAGGGGCTCGGGTAACTAATTCAACACAATGGTGAAGGAAGAACTGCTGAGTGACCTTCACTGTGTTTACATTTAGGACAAGGTTCATGGGCTTGGTAGGTTCCCTGGTTGTCCGTACTAGTGTTTGAGGTTTTGCTCGGCGATGGCAGAGCACGAGGGTAGTCAGAGCTCTCAAAGGAGGTGAAAAAGTAGCCGCTGCGTTTTGCTCACTGTGTTATTTACGACTGACGTTTTGATGTGCATGCTCGTGTTGACTACGTTTTGCCGTTGTCTTGCTCATCAGGGCACTGCTGGAGGAAGAAGGACGACATGCTCAAATGTGGTCCAATCAGCATTCAAGAGAAAGAGTGATAGGTAATAGTTTATTTGCATTGTAACGAAATTACAAAAACAGGCAACTGTTACAGTAGCATGAACATTAGCATGAACATCATTTGCTTTTTGACTATCATTTCACTAATCACTAAAATACAGTGTTGTTCAGTTATTATTTAAAGTTAAAGTTAACATCATATTTTAAACATATCTCTATGTTGTACATCTAGACATAAAAATGCCACCCCACCCCTACACTCCAAGAGTTTCCAGCGCTCCAGCAAGTCGCCTAGAGACAAGAAAACAATTCACAGGTTATGATGTCAAATATATGGAGCCCGTTTCCAGCATGAGAACTTCAGCTACATCAAGTCAGTTTCATTCTCACGGACCCTCCAGGATAGTGCCCATCAATGTATCAGTGCCCATCAATCGAGCCCAGCAAAGTCCTGCTTCCAGAAGGGACATGATATCCTTTACCAAAGCAGCGCAGGCAGCTGCTGCCAGTACTTCAAAATCTGGTGTCTCTTCTTCTGAGATGAAGAGAGAGACGCATGAGACAATAAGGAGAAAAGAAGTCTCACAGCGCTCCTCAGGGGGCTCAGCTTATCACCCTCCACCCAAAACTGAAAGGGTAACCGGCTCTACACCCTCACAAATGGCACAACCAAAGCCAGTGAAAGTCGTATCACCTCCTACGAGCTTGAGCAAGGCCACCACTGAAGAAAGCCACCAGAGAGAAGCCGAACCAGCAGAAAAGAAAACAGAATCCAAACAAGATACACACAGATCAAAGGCCACGATGAAAGAAGAAAAACAGTATGTCAAAGAGTCAGTAGCTAAAGACGAGAGAGATTTTGAAAGCCACCAGAAAGATGTTACAGATGCATACAGCGTTGAATCAACAATGAAAAAAGAAACACCTCATGTCAAAATAAAAGAATCCAAAGCTGTAGATGAGAGACAGCCTGAAAAGGAAGAACCTAAGGTGTCAGTAGGTGAGGAAAAGGTGTTAGATACAGTTACTATGGAAGAATTAATTAAGCAGGTCATGAAACCTGCTGGTTTGGATCCTAAGGTCAGCTCATCAGACTCAAAAATCACATACCACGTGGAGAAAACAGAGCAAGAGGATGGAACCACCAAGACTCAGATTGTCTTACAATCTAAAGTAGAGGAAGAGCTGGACCTGGAGGAAGATTCTGCCCTGGAGGAACTTCTCAGCCAGGGAGTCAAGAAAGTCACCTTAGAGAACATCAAAGGAACCCCAACAGGAAAAATGATCGAGAACCTGCTGAGTCTTGGCCTTGAAGGTGAGAGTTTGGAAAATAGGTCTGTGAATGTGGAGATAATAGAGGAACCTGTGGAGTCTCAGAGTGATGGGGAGGGTGAACTGGAAATAGAGGAGACCGTGAAGATCACATCTAAACAACTAAACAGCACACCCTCATCAATGTTCTTCCAAATTGAGGAGCTAGAGAGTGACCCAAAGCCCTACGAGGCTAGATCTGAGAACGTTGAAGCCTCACACCATGAGAAGATCAGCTCTGTGCAGGTTCAAGAAGTAACCAGGGAGGAATGTTCACCCTACCTTTCCCATGAGCAAGAGTCACAAGAATACTTCGTCTCCACTCCTGAGGATAATTTGTCGGAGTCAGAGGAGGGTGGAAGGTTTATGTCTTACACCCATTATGGAGTTGTGGATGATCTGTCAGATGAAAGATATTACCAGGAAGAGGAGCTCAAAAGGCCCAGTGCTGAAGGTCACAGTTACAGAGATTTGCCTGAATACGACAACCACTCGTTTGTGAGAGACAGTATCCCAGAGTGCATTATTGAGGAGGAGGTGCGCGTCTCCCCAATGCTGCAGAAGTCCATAGTGGAGATCCTGAAGGAAGATTCGCTAGATCCAGAACAGCAGCTTAGAGGAGCACTGGAGCAAATTCAAGATACCGTTTCTGGAGCTCTGAAGGAAGAACTCGCATTTTTTACGAAAGGCAGGGAGACACCAGAAAACATCTCTGTGGACATCAAGAAAGTGGAACAAGTTGCAGACAATGGAACCATGACTATTGTGGCAGAGCTTAATGTATCTCAGACGCTGGAGGAGTCTGGGCTGCTGGAAGAACAAGGAGATGATCCATCTGAGGAGCAGATATTAGCAGCGCTGAGCTCGTCCCACCCAGAACTCCAGCAGGCCCTCAGTGGTGGAGCTGGAATGAAATACACCATGAAAGTTTCCAGAGAGGAGTTTCAAACAGAGGAAATGCCGTGGATGAAAGATGAGGAGGAGGTTAGACAATGGAGCCCGACGGATGAGGTCAGCAAGACAGAGAAACACATCAAGCTGGGTCCTAGTGAGAGATCCTTCACTTTTCAAATGGATGCAAACAACAGCTCGTCCGCATCAGCGAGTGGAGGAGTCAGTGAAGGTGAAGAACAAAGAGGAGCTGCTGAGTTCCTGCAGACCCAGATGGTCGACCCCCACCTGAAGGTCTGTCATGAGAAAAGAATCGCAACTGTTTATCTCGAAAGCCCCAAAGATGACTAAAACGATGGACCCATCCTTCAAACTATACATAAGAGAACTCAAACGATCGATTATGCCAATCACAGAAAAGCAATCAGATCTGGTCAACAGAAATCAACAATCCATAATCCATCGCTGAGTTTCAGTTATATCTGACAAAGGGAAATTGCATTAAGTATTCAATGTCTTTTTGTATGACCTCGAATATATGTATTTTTTCATTTGTATTAACTTCCTGACGTTTTATTTAGCTTTCAGTATATAGTGTCGCTTGAAGTACAGAAGGTAAGAAACCTTTTCTTTCCACACGTCATTTCATTATGTAGCTACTATGAGAAAGTATGACGTCTACTGTTTCCATGGCACTGATGAAACAAGTTTTTTTGTCAAACAGAGAATCGGATGACAGTGATCTTAGGTCTTCAGTCACAGATATTTTGGGTTACACCCGTTTAAATCAACTTGTGAGGTGTGATCTACTTCTGGCCACAGTCACGGCGTCTAGCTCTGCTCTAGGTGCGAAATACTAACACTGTCCTTCCTGTCTCGCAGAGATCTCTTAATCCTTAAATGACATTAGACCAGCGACGACTAAGCTAACAATCCTGTTCTCCTCCACACTTCCAGGATGACACATTTTTCATAGCTCTGGTTACATACAGAGAAAGTGAGGAGAGAGAGAACAGGAGAGTAACTGCAATAACCTCACATTAAAGATAAGTGCTAGACAGCCTACACCGAAATGTGTAACAGCTTCAGGAATAGCCGGTCGAGCGCCCTTAAGTCTGTGTCACAACCTATTACTCAGAATGAGGATTCACCTCCATTAAAGAGGGCGTCTAATGAGTGTCTATTTTTAGAATTTATACTCTATGTAGTCTTAAAACCTTTTATATACGCCTCACAGTGAAGCAGTGTAGCAGCTTTAGACTGAAGACCTAAGAAGCTGTAATCACAAAATGCCATTTCCTGTATTTTTGTAATACCCTCATACACAGTGTGTGACATCATTGGGTAGACATGAATCATATTTAAATTCATGTTAACATTATGTTTATGTAATGGTGACAATAGTGGGAATAAACGCGTGTGCAGTAAGAATAGAACAGAATGAGAAAGTATGTAACTGTTGTAGCTCTCATTTAATCCCATTTAACTCTTTTTCATTCTCATAATCTAGAAGAAATCTNATATATATATATATATATAGTGTATATATATATATATATATATATATATATACACACACACAGTATGTTAACACAGTAAAATAATGCTCACAATTGATTTAACATGCATATGAATATTATTGGCAGATGAGAGCAATGCTTCCGTATGTAGACATTTATCAGCATGATTTGAGACTGTTTCAGTACCAGATTATCTTGAATCTATGCATCTAAAACTCAACAAACACTGTGTGAATGCTGCTTATGTCCATATACTGCCAGGACAGATATATACAGTATTCTGTACAACTTGTACCGCCATAGCAATGAATGTTCTGGATTAACACACTACAGGTAAATTGTTTGAGAAATCTACATTTACAAAAGGAATGCTTGGTGTGCTGTTTGACTCGGTCTTGTCCATTCACTGCCTGAAGATTGATTCACATGCAAATACAATAAACAAACATTTACAGAGTTCATTTGTGAGTCCTGCTTAATTCTGAAACCGCATGCACAGAAACAATAAGAACCCTTTCTATCAGAGTACTACCCCAGCTAACAGGAAACAATCTCAGAATGTTGGCTAACGTTCTATAAAAGTTATTTTAAAGTTCTCAAAAAAGAGCTGTGACATTAGCAGAACATTTTTTAACATTATATATCATATAAATCAAAACATTATTCTTCAGGTGTGGAATGATTTAAAAACGCCACAGTTTATTTTTATAAAAAAAGTTTGAATAACACTATTACAACCAAACAGTAATGTTAATACAATGTCTAAAACTGGACGTTCCTTGCATTTTAACCTTCTTGTTACCTAATGGAAACATCAGGGAAACGTTCTTACAACCTAAAATTGCAAGCTGGGATGTTGATATGCTGAGTGTATGAGCTCACTGTTGGACTGTTCTCAGAGGTACAGAGGTACAGAGGTACTGAGGTAGTCCCCTTGCCAACCACTCAGAGTCCTGGCAACCAAAGGATTAAGAGCCTGACTATAGTTCTAGAAATATTGCCTTGTTTTTCTCCGATCCAGATTTCCCTCGGTGAAATAGGAGATGGTCAAACATTCCTGGCAGTCCAAGCCCACATTCATTAGATCGGCCTGGAGGTCAGCGCTCTTATGAGTTAGAGAAACTAGATTTGAGCTCCGTTGGAGATGAAACAACTGCACAGAAAGGAGGTCGTGCTTCCAGATGACTGTCCCTCTTGTGGCTCCTACAAACCTCTGGTGATCTAAAACAAGATACAAAAGGCACCATAAAGCATTCATTTATAAATATTAGTCCTAATAATAATGTTCAGGTTAAATATCAGTGGACATTTAATGTATTGCCATTTTTAATGTGACTTTCTGTTGTAGCAGATCATGTCTATCATTGTTTATCTCGCTTCATACATCATCGAGTAGAAAACTCACTGAGACAGCATGTCCACAGTTCTTTGTGTGGCTTTGGTTTTCTTGTGCTGAGGACCATACAGCATAATCTGAATATCCAGACACTAAAAGAGAGACAATAAAAAAAACGATTAAAAAGTTAAGAAAACTGGGAAAACAGTTGTGAAGAGAACGGTTTGCTCTTTGAATCCAGTCTTCAAAAATGAGGCTAGTCATTCTATGTCAATAGAATGAAATGCATTATGGGATATTCAGTAGGTATTATACTGCTATTATACCTGCTAGCTTTTACCTTATGCAAGTCACTTATCATACAAGTATTCAAAATGAGAACCCAATGGTTCATGACATGATCCTCTAAAATGATCCTGTAGCCAAATCACTGAAGATATTCGGCACAACAGCGCTGTTGCACATGTGCTGAAGTTTAATCATCTCAAATGATTAATGTTCATCGATTTAACCGCGATTATTATTATCACTTTCATCCTGGATGACCGGTTCTGGTAACTTAATAAGAAAGCTTAATATATTGTGTTCATATGTAGAAATTTTTTCAAGAGCTCAATTGAAAACTACAGTGAAAATAAAGCCCATATGTTACACCAAAGGCTTTAACTAAAGGTTATGCAATTGTTAATTCATGGGCTTGTGGACAGCTTGGCTCCGAGTTCACAGACATAGTAGAGAAGCTGACTGTTTCTGGCATACATGTGCAGTATTACAGCATACCCGCGCAGCTCACTTCCCTCAAATAGACACTCTCTCTCTCGCGTTCACTCCAAAACATTCTCAAAACAGCAACAGTGTGGAAAAACACTGAAATACAACATGACAGCGGCGCTTTCATAAACGCACAGGAAAGTAACTGTTCAAAGTTTCCTTGATGTGTGAAAGCCTCCAGTCCAAGTTTTCAGCACTTTCCGTTATACTGCAGGCAAAAGTGATGTCATAGAGGCCCACTGCAACAATAACAATCACAACCCTCAAACGTGTGTGTGTGTGTGTCTTTATAAAAGTCTACTGTTATGAAAGATTCACTACATCTGTATCTTCCCAGCAGTTTCAGAACAGTTCCCTAACGTTTCCATTAAGTTAGAAAAATGTTATTTTGAAAGTTCTATGTTCAAATCATTGTTAATTATTGTTACTGTTTGGTTATAAGAACGTTATTTAAACTTAATTTTGTAACATTTTTAAAACATTACACTAACAACTTAACAACAACGTTCTTGATATACATGATATAAAATGTAAAATAAAAACGTTCTACTATCATTACTGCAAGACTGCGTGTTTTTGACAACTTTGAGACAACTTTTAGAGAACGTTCTGGGAAAAACAATCGCCGCTTCCTTTAAGACATAAACACGTCTTTATAATTCTTTATTTATTTCTCTGAATTGGAAACCACTGGCTTTGAGCCAAAGTCTAAAGAGGGGACGTGTTGCCCTGCGCTGCAGCTGCTCTCATGATTGCAGCTTAAGAACATGATATGAGCTCATCATATCTGTCAGAGGTAACAGAGAAAGGTTACCAGCCTGAGGAAGTGCAGAGCTTGGGTCCACACAACCGCACAGCCTCACTACTGGAGCCCTTCCACACAACAACAAAGAAACATAGCAACAGTGTTTACTTATAGACAAGTGGGGACAGGTTTCCAGAAACGAAAAGTCACACCAGGGGTTTTTAGTGACCTTTGTGGGAGAAAAATTGACTTCACTTTAAAAATATTCAGGACACGCTTAATATACTGTAAATAAAACGTTTGACACACCTCTAATAACAGAGCTCAGGTTTTCTCATCTCCTTTGTGCATCAGATCAGTAGATTTGTGTGTAATAATGTATTATTTGCTACGGCAATGAGACAGAACAGAACAAATAAGGTTGAAAACAAGGGTGTGTCTCCTGAAGGACATACTGTATTGAGAGAGGAGTGGCCTGTCCAGATATTATTGTCCAGCTAAAAATAATACATTTTTAAAGCTGAAGTGTGTATTTTCTGTGGTACAAGCAGCATTTAATGTAATTGTGAAAAAAGTAAGATTGGTTTTTCAACACTTTTTCCAACACACAATTGTCTTCCATTGCTCCAAATATACACGCCCCCAACCCACACCATTGGTTGAGCCATTGTTGTCATGGCCACCCCAGTTGGGCGGCTAAAACAAACAGATCAACATCTATTTGTGCTAATGGTGGTGCAGGAATTACACACTTCAACTTGCATCATGCTCGAATGTGATTTAAATAAAGGTTTCCAAAACATACTCTCTAAAATACACACGTCTATTGTATACCTGTTACATAAGTTCAGAGAATTCTTCATGTACAGTAAGTCTAGTGGATTTGTCCTTTAAATTGGATTCAGTGCCCTTCTAGCTGATGGCAAACTCCCAACAGCCATTAAAATGTCTGCCAGCATTCAGAAGAACTAAGAACATGATGTTATTCCTTGGGACATTTCATATGAGGAAAAGCATCCAGTCCAAGGGTAAATATCTTGTATTCTCCCCTCCAAGATTAGAGCATAGCTCTGTGTCTCTGGGTTAAAATAGCTGTTTGTTGCACAACTGCACAACAGCCTCCATGGCGACTGTTGGAATTCGCAAAGAATATTCTACCAATTTTCCTGGCATGATTCTATCTGAGGTCAGAAAGGCTGCATCAAATATGTGCCATTTTTTAATCACCTTCTTGAGGGTTTTGTGGGCGTGTCTCATCCGGCCCCGTGTCATCTCCACACCGCCAATCAGCTGGAGCGTTTCCGCCACCTCTGCGCTCAGCTCACCGAAGGTGCTCTTTTTCAGAGCCAATGACTCTCTTTGAATCTGAGCACATCTCTGACAGACCGAAACACATTCTGCTATAAGAATAAATATCTCTGACTTTATTTGACAGCTGCAATATAGTTTCTATTGTATTTGTGTCACACAACACTGTAAGAATTGATTTAATATCAAACTAAATCTGTACAGCATATCGAAATTGTTTAGGAACTCACCTCTTCTTGTCCTGTGAGTAACAGGAAGTGACTGTAGTCGTCTTGGGCCGATAAGGTGAGCGTGTCCTGTGGGCCTAGTTCACTCCGGAAGGTGCTTATACTGTCCTCAAAAAACTGTGCCGCAGAATCTATTCAAGTATACACAGATGTGCAGTCACGATCTTCTGCAGTTTCCACCAACATTATTATCAGACAACGTACATCTTACATTTACCCACAATGCTTCACTTCATTAGCAGAGGGTTGACTCTACTGCTATACTTGTTTTGCCGTGCATCTAACACAGAACCTCAATAATGGAAAGAACAAATGGGACAGAATGCCTATTGCTCTACTACAACAGTACTGACTGTTGTCTTTCTGAGATATAAGATTTACATCATCAAAGCTATTAATACCAGTGACTACATAACACAACTCATTTCTGTGTGGTGCTCCAGGCCTAATGAAATCCATCATACAGACTATTGTGATTGCAGTCACCATTGTGATGAGGCTCTGAAGTGGAGGAGTGGGCCAGCGCCAAGCTGTGAGCGATGTGGGCCCCCTCTAGACCCCCAGGACTCTGACTAAGTGCAATGGAATGAGCCTTCAGATGAGAGAGAGAGAGAGAGAGAGACAGGCAAAAAGAGAGGAAGAGAGACTTGAATACAGATATATCACATTTCAATCGCCACATGCTGAAGGAAAGGAAACAATCAAGTGTTCCTGCTTTGCTCAAGTCCCAGGAAGCCTTAAAAACAACTGAATTTTCATTTTGGGGTGAAGAATCTCCAAAACGTTTACCTGTAGAAGATGCTCTATAGCTCTGTCCAGGTGTCCCTGTGTCTGTTCAATGGCCGCCATGTTCTTGTAAATGAAGCAGATCCGACTGAGCTGACCTCCTTGCAGCATCTCCAGGGCTTTTTCACATTGACTCAGAGCCATCTCAGTCCTCCCCTGTCGCTGGTACACTCTATAACCCACACACCCAAGCACACATACACATCCAGACAAAGATGTCATTTATCATGTAATGAACCCACACTGTTCATGTGCACATTGTAGACATTATACATGTCATCATTGTGAGAATGCCCCATCTCAAAAACACAAGCACACAATGAAATGAAGATGCTAAAGACGACTTGTTCCAGTGCTCATGAATACTGGTTTAAAACAGGAAGTACTGTTGTATTGTACTCTGCTTAGGACTGTACTGGTCGTTCTCTTTCTGGTCTCAGCACCTTCAAGAAGACTACCTAGCTAACAATTTTAGGTTGTAAGAATGTTTCCCTAATGTTTCCTTTAAATAACAAAAATGTTAAAAATGTTATTTTGAAAGCTACAGGAAAATTCAAAACATCCAGTTTTTACACATATTAATGTTATTGCTTGGTTATACGAACATTATTTAAAACATTTTTAACTTCTGTAATGTTTTTAAAACATTCCACTAATAAAACTTAATAACATTTTTAATATATGACACATAGTTTTATAAATGCTCTACTAACATAACTGCAAGAACTTTTTTAATAACTTTGAGAGAACTTCTAGAGAGCGTTAGCCGACGTTCTAAGAACATCTCCCGTGAGCTGGGCAGCGTTTGTCTGTTTTATTAGGATGTGGAGCGCAGCAGATCTCAACATTCCGTGCAGTACTGAACTTAATACACAAGAGCTCATGTCTTTATTAGGTCTGATTCTCCACTCTCAAAATATCAGCCTGGAGGCATCCAGCCTCACTCCTGAACAAAGCACAGAGGACAGACTCACTGCACTCACTGTTCACTGTAACCTGTGAAGAAATGAGATTCAGAACAGATGATCCTGTTTCAGAAGCCCTATTCAGTTCACATTGCCAAATAGATCCTAATTTAGTCAATTAAGTTATTTGGGATGTTTGTGCTTCTTTGCAGTGTGGGCATCTTTATAGCATGTACAGACCAGAAGCAGACATGAGCGCAGGGACAGCCCATGTTCCATCCCTCCAGCTTGCTAAAAGCCTCAAGTCTTACTGGTTTCATCCACTCTTAATGGAACACTAACTCGATTCCCCTTTCTCTCACAGCAGCCCACTCATGCAGCATCTTTGCCCTCATCAATACAAGGACAGTGAATCACTCGCTGCAGCTTTGCAGAAGATGAAAATCCCAGAGTGCAGCTGTGTACTGGCTAGTACGTAGCCTTACTGGAGGTACAGTATGTGTGTAATTATAATATAGATTTGATGGCACAGATTACATCTGCAAACCGTAACTTTTTGGGTTAAAAATGAACAAAAATCAGTTATTGAGCAAACACATGACAGATCAGTGTAAAAATGGTCGGGAATGATTTACCGAGATATCGTTACAAATATCTTATATTTAATACATGGTGTATATTTTGTAAATGTATTTATTGAATGCGATATACATTTAACGTTTCCCTAACAACAACCATAAAAGTCTTTCAATTAAATTAAAGCACTTATATAAGTATGCTTATATTAGTGTATACAAATAAAAGGATTTACTTTAATCAGTAAAGCACACTCAAGGGAGACGTTTGCAAAAGGGCAAATATGTGCTTTTAAGCCCGACTCCACTGAGCTTTCTCACAGTAGCCAGTGTGTAAGCTGGAACATCCTGGCACCTTCTCAAGCCTGCATCACAAATTCCAAACTCTGGGCCTCCATTTAGGGGCAGCTGGGAAAGCAGGACGCCACAGTGTGTGTGTGCCAACTCCGCTGCCTCGCTGCCCGGGTACACAAACCTAAACACATCATGTATTATGCCACACAGCGCCAATGTAATACCAGCTGCTCTCTCAGGGATCCTCTGTGGGTGGAGAGATATAATCTGCGTAGAGAAATCTGATTTCATGTCCGTTGTGCAGGGGCGTAATGCAATTAGGGATTTTTACATGAACTGCCAAAGAGTCCCCGAGCCTTCTGCTTAGTAATTGTTAACAGACCAATACTGACGTACAGCGCGTATGACCGATTCTGTCGCGATAAAGAGCGCTGCTATAAGAGAGCCAAACAAAACAGGGAAAAACAGAAACCGAGCAAAATATGACAGACGTTGCCTTTAAAAGTGAAGGAAACACTAGATTCATACTTGCATAACAGTCCTTTGTCTTGCTGTTTAAATGCGTTTAAAGCTCACTTTCTCCTTCTGTGTGACAGTGTGTGCGTCATTTCTATACAGAACTGTAGAACTATTGATTGGTTGTGTTCCAAATTCTGACATCAGTTCTTACAGTCTTCCTTTGAATCTGCGTCTGTTTGGTGATGTAATGCCGCACGGGCTGCTGGGTACTGTTCTGCTGTGAGGTCTAAACTAACGTAGGCTACATGAAAGGGTGCATCAAAGCCACAAGTCAAACAGTAACGGGACACCCAAAAGGGTTTTGGGGACCTCTCGAAATTCAAATTAAGTGTCATTTGAGACACAGCCGTTGTTTCAAAACAGATTTGCCAGGTACTCCTACTTTGGACAAACACGTAGCCCCATCCCAAACACATACTATGCTAACATGTCAAAGCGCTCAAAAAACGTTTTGCAAGCACCATAGTGCGAGCACTCTTTATGCAATTCTAACTATTTGGACTATCTTGACTCGAGACCATTTAACAAGACCAAATGTAGAATATGTGTAAAATGTTTGTATGATATGAGTGTTATGACTACAGTTCACTCGCTCATGGCCGGTGGGGAATGACTCCACCCACCCGAAATAGCTGTGAGCTGCTTCATTGTTTCTGGGTTTTGATCGTGCAGGCTCGCTCATTTTAATACATCAACAGACCCTTTACAGTCAACCTCTGACAAAGAAGGCTTTCACCACAGCTCATACTGTACCACAAAACCCAAAAATCACAACACACAAACTTCCCTGTGCACGATCGATCCATAAATGATCATTTTGTGTAGCGCTGCAATGGAACAGCTGGTGCGTGCGCTTTACTGACATGACATAACGATTAACAGTAATAAAACATGAGCTGGTCCTACTGTGGCTCTCCACACACAACACAAGCATCGCAGACAAACCACAGACATTCACTGTCACAGTCAGACCTGGTGAGACCAGCCATAACAAACACTGAGATCAATACAAGCTATTGAGCAAGCTAATCTAGTCTTCCTGTGGGACAAAACAAACAATCTATAAATAATGTTGCCCTTCAAATCCAAACCTATCCAAACCATAAAAATAATATTTACAGCCTAAAGTATTTAATGGGAATGTACAGTAACAAATTTACTGTATTTCTGCACAGCAACACTGTGGTTCACTAATGGTTGATTTATTGATGCGGGTGACCTTGAGATTAGCTTTGCAGGTTATGACGAAAGAAAAATCTCATGAAAAATGTATAGAGATGCTGAGGCTTGCTGCTCTGAATGTGACCGACTGCTATCAGAGAGAAACAGCAAAACAGACTCGCACGCACGTTTGCACACACGCAAGTATACACACACATACAGACAGGTTGGCATATGTGGTTTATGAGGACTCTCCATAGACAACACTTACTCCATAGACAACACACTTACTTAAATATCTAAACATTCAACATTGAAAATATTTTGCGTTTGTACAATTTAAAAAAAACTTGTTTACATCATGTTTTTACAAATAAGACATCCTAAATGTACCCAAACCTGATTTTTCTCACCTCTATAGACAACTCTGTTCCCAAAAAAATGATGATATATACACACAACTGTAAAGGCAGCTCAATTGGTGAAGCATTTTATTAGCAGCACAAAGGTTGTGGGTTCGATTCCCGGGTAACAAACATACTGATTAAATGTATACCTTGAAGTCACTTTTGATAAACGCGTCTTCCAAATGCATAAGTGTCAAAGTTATATTATATGTGACTTCTTTCAGGGACTCTATAATACGATCACCTCAGATAAGAGATTATGAACTATTTATATTTTTAAAACAAGCAGCGGCAATAAAGCAGAGAAGCAAGTCATATTGAGCAAAAGCTTCGGTTACATTATAACGTTTTGTGGATCAGGAGCTCCACCTTGTGGTGAAAGAGACGCCCTACACCCCTGATAACGTCTTGATTTCCAAATGTTTGGGAGATCATGTAATCATTCTGTAGCTTTGCCAAAGCCCTCGAAGAGGCCAATATCTAACTAAACGTAGTGTAAACAAATACCAATCCATATATAACAGCGATTTCTGTGTTCACTGCGGTAACCTGGAGTGATGCCAGAAAAACATGCATTTAAACTGGAACCCGATATTTGAAACCGCAGAAGTCACAAGAAATAAATAGACCACAGCGTGTGATTCGCTGCAGAGGTTTGGGCGAATATCAGACTGAACTCGGCTGTCGTGTCATATCTAAAGCCTTTAAACAGTGAATAAGCTGTTGTTTTTAAAACATAAGTCACTGGATAACAAGATTAGGACAGACAAAAATCTTGAAAAATCTTTAATCGTCAATGAAAAGTGAAAATGTAAACCGACAATGCCTGTTAAGAGTGTTACTTAGTCTAGAGTTTAAAAGAAGCAGTAACTAGTACAGCAGTCATTCACAGAGGTTGTTTGTTCTGGTCTTATTAGTCTATTGCAACAATTGAGATAAAAGATGTTTCTGTACCTTGCTAAATTTGTAGATATCTCATACTCGACGTCCACTCTGTCCTCTTTCTCCATGGCTTCCTCTGCCACAATGTCTCTCATCAGTATCTCAGCCTTCTGGAAGCTTGACTCGGCCTCTGCCAGAGTTCACATAGTTAAGTCAACTCATCAACGTGACCTAAACTTTTGTTACAATTGATACAACGCTTCTGCATTAAAGGTGAGACATTATGCAATTGACACTCTCACATTATTGTACATTTATCAACAGATATGACTCAAGGATATTTTCCCAGAAGCAGATTAGCACCTCCTAGAGTCTGATGTGTACTAAGGCAGCAGCTGAGGTAGCTCACTGTCTCCTCCTGCTGGCTGGAACTGAGTACTTCAAGGGCTTGAGATGCATGTTCTTGCGCCTGATGTGCCCAGTCTGGAAAATGTAAGGTCATAAACTATTTGGGGGATTTATATAAAAACATAAGGATAAGTAAATTATGGAAGATTTGTTTTTGGGTGAACCATCCCCTTTTAAACAGTACCCTGTCTACCTGTTTTTAAATTGTGAATAATAATTTTACCTTTGTACTCCAAGTAGCCTTTTGCCAGCTTAGATTGTGCTTGTGTCACTGCAAAATGCCCATTTCCATGTACCAGCCTGCTCAGTGCCAGGCATCGCACAAGCTCCTGGATATAGGCGTCATACTGCAAAGCCAATGAGACCGTCAGCCCGTTTGATTTAGTGGTAGTTAACGTCTTGTTTTTTAAGATGCAATCCGTAACTATTGCCTCTCTGTCGCCATCTCTGGTCAAAACATAAAATTGCAGTTTACTTTACGTCAAACGCACCTGTTTGCTATCAGCGAACGACTGCGCTCGTCTCTCACAAACGGACAGCTTTTCTGCAGGCGGTATCGTGCTGTAGTTCTTCACATCATCTCTTTGGGAGATTATTGATGAATCGGCTTCCGGGAAGGATTCTCCAGAACTTGCGCTGCTGCTCATGTCCTGCCTGATGAACCTGCAAAGGTTTAGACCTCAGCCGTCTTTAAACCTAGTAGTGAGCTGCCCACCTAGACAGCAGTTTTGGGCAGGTAGGTAGGTAGGCAGCTTTTGAGAAACATTATTTACTCGCGTAGGGAAGACAGAAGCCATTAGACTCTACACCAGAGGATATATCTTACATTTACAAATACAGTTAAACCTTACCGTTCAAATTTACATTCATTAATACCCAGCCAAATAATTGTTCTGGAAACGTTATTGTATGGTTGCAAAACAACCTAACACTAATATCTATGAACCGTTCTGTAAACGTTATTTTATGGCGTAAAAACATCGTAAAAATAACATTTAGTGCACGTTATGTTTAAGTTATCTTATGGTTAAAAAAATAAACCTTTGCGCATGAAAGCATTAAACTGTTTTTAAAAATACAAAACTATTGGGAAAGGAAACAGTGTGTAATTGTGTCATTGTAAGACAACGACAGATGAGACACATACGATTCATCCGGTCCAGTTTCACAGCCCTGCTGTGATGCGCAAGGAGATCCGCTCTGTGGTGCCAGGCTCATGTTAGTACCGAAGACAAATACAAATCAACAGTCAACGTATAAACTTAGGGTTTATCATAAGACGCAATTCTTATAGCATTACTTTGTAAATGCCGAAGAATTTACGTTCTTTACCGACATACTAAAATGCAGCGCTCCGCAACCAGAGTAACAAATACCACGAAAATCCAAACAAACGCTGTGATTGGTTGTCTCGAGCACATGGGTGAGTCATGTGACTCCTATTCTGTAAGTTATTGAACATAAAACCGACTCGTGCAGTTTATAATTTCAAGATAATTTAATTGCACTTCGTCAGATACATTAAAACCAGTATTTAATAAACTGAAACGTATTCCCAGTGCATTTTTGTTGTACTTCACTAAAATGGTCTTTTTACCAATTCTATAATATATAACGCATCTATAATGTAGAACTGTTAGCGTTTCCCATTTGCCACATTGGAAGGAACTAAACATAAAATGGCAACACATGGCCCCACTATATCATTTATAAAAACTGAAGCTGTCTACAGTTCATGAGGTCATCGAAAGGTTTTTAAGACCATGTAAAGGTCACTGTAAGTTGCTTTGGCTAAAAGGATCTACCAAATGCAATGTAAATGGTTGTGTGTTTAGATAAAATGACATTATGATCATTGTCTTGCTGTATAATGTGGGCAATGTATGAGTATCTGACAGTGCATTATGGATACAGAAGGTTTCAATTATGAAACCCACAGCAGACAGGGTGGGAAACGAATTACTTTATGTATGTGTGAAAGTGCTAAGAATTTAGACAGCGCTTAATTTTTTTAAAATTTAGGACCCTTTAGAGACAGTGAGCAATTCATCTCAAGTATTGTAATGGAAGCACATATAATTTATAGATCAAATGTTATATGGCTAAAGTTCATTTTAATATTACATAAAAAGTTAGTGTCCGATTATTCGCAATAGTGTGATTTCGTACTGAGGTAAAGTGTTCTGTCAGCAATCCCATAACTCTGTTGCCCTGGCCAAAATATATAAATAAATACATTAATAAATTAATAAAAAATTATATTTTTTTGATTTACTCATTTCTGATTCTGTTCTTTTGAGTTTTTGTATTTTTTCTGTGCTATGGCTTTTGCTGCCAAAACTGTGAAACAAACAAATAGAGCAATAATTACATCACAAACGACTGTTTCATTTAATTCTTTCACGTTATATAATAATATAATATATAATAATAGTATAATAATAGTATAATAATTACACATGCAAATCTTATTTTGTAATAGTGTATCTGTCAAAGAGAAATATCTGTAATTATTTAATTGTGCTGACATGGTACTGACATATATGGTCGCATAATTATGATAGCTATGGTTCTTGGATCCTCAAGTACCAGACAAAGAGAAATTGTGGTAAAATACTCTGTTCTTTTCAATCAGCACAAACAAGAAAGATGAGCGCAGACACTATGAGAGTTTGGATATTCTGTCCTTTTCTAATCATCTCTTAAGCCCTTGATCCATTGCTGATCCATCCCACCACATGTGTTGACCCACTGTATCCACATAATTACTGACTTCTAAGTCAAGAGAGAGGACAGACTGAGAGAGAGGCCGCGTTCATGCCATTATCATTCCTAACTCTAAATCGAATTACTTACTGTGTCATCTGGTCATGTTGACTTCTGTTCGTATTCTTCTTTTTCCTCACATGTGTGGGCAGATTTTATAAAGTTATGTAATGAAGTACAGCATGTTTTACATTCATGTTTACAAAAGCTAATGGAATGGATCATGTTTACCTTTCGCTTTCAATTCATTAGTTAACACCGGTCTGGTTAAAATGCAAAGATTTTATAAACACCCCTCGGTCCTTTGTGACTTAAAGTTTTGCTCTATGTAGTTCTAAGGACGAGATGCTTGACTGGTTTGTGCTTGTGTGTTCATAAGCCATTGGGATCATATAATATTAAGATCTATTCATCATTTTTTAACCAAATCTTTAAAGGTAGTGTAGGCAACTTTGGAGAGGCTAGCAATAACAAACTAGCTTTGAAAACATAAGATCCCACCCTTCCTTCAGAGCACTCTATAAGCCAGGCATCTCCCAAACGCATAAACACACAAACACGGTGCTTGGAGGTATGCAAATACATGGTTTAACAGGCAAGTAGGACATCCAATCATTCCGTTCTGACCGAGTGCAATGATTGGACGAATATTTTGTCTTGCGCGTTCCACAAAAGATGTATTTATATACGAATATATTTAGACTGCTTTGCTTCGGCGCTTGCCATCGGGATGTAAAGAGACTTAGGACCAGGGTAACAAAAACCCGTCAAACGCAAAATAAACCGGCGACAGAGAGATTAACCCGAGCGGTGCTAAAATAGGATCGTATTCGTGTCACTCCCTCCTCAAAGACGGTAGCTTGACACCTCGTCAGGTTTACATCTGGACTGCGTTCACGCCTACGTTCCCAGCGTACGCAACCTGCGCCTTTAAAATCTATTCGTCACCTCGCAGGCACAGCTCTACTTAACATTTAACGCTGGAAGATGAATTATGGGTTGTCTCCGCGATTCTTTTGCAGCAGCGTAATGGTTAAATCAGTGCCGAATGCGTTATTTGATGTGTGCGGCGTCTAAGCTTGAACAGTCCTCTACAGTGAGAAGATGGCGTCGGACGGAGCGAAAGGGGAGCAGTCGCCTCCACTACAAACGCTGGTAACCACTGGCCATGGGAGCGTCGAGGCGGTGAGATCCATTTCCACATATGCTGACATTTATCAGCCGCAATGATAATGACTGGAAATGTAGATTATAACGCGAATTAATGTAGTTAATATAATAGGAATCGTCCAGTGGTGTGAATCCACATCAGTGGATGTGTTACGGTCCTCCGTAGGCTTTGGAAGAGACTGAAATATACAATTATTGCTGTTACTTTAAAACCATTTATCCGTTTAAATGTATCATTCGTAACACGTCCTTTATTTCGGACAAATCGCGATCATGTATAACTAGCAGGTTCGTTTATGTTAGTGTATTTAATGTCCAGCTGCGCACGGTTTGTGATAATACCCTATTGAGTGTGTGAGTCAACCTTATTTCTATCGCCGAATGTGGAACAATTGCAGTCGCATGTTTAATGCGCTATCTGTTTGTCACGTCTCGAAAATACCGTGATTGTAGCGATGTACCTGTTTTAATACAGCAATCGATGTATTTGGGTTTTGATGGATACCTATGAAAAATCATTGTCAAAGTGCAGTGGTCAGTTACTCGTATACACACACACACACACACGTATTTATACACACGCATCCACACACACACACACACATTATACAGTATATTTCTTTGCCTTTTGATCTTTTTAAACACATATTTCTTATGTTTAAAATGCAACAATAATTGCATCACACATTCTGATGACAAGTTATCAACATATGCCCACGAAGCCACTTACCACCCTTAAAAAAAGTCAATATTACCCCCAGGAGGGGTGCTATAGAGCCCTTCAATACAGTCGTCTGCCCAGTGCTCAGAGGTTCATGATATTGATCTGCATGCAGTGTCTTACGGTAAAGGGTGGCCTTTAGTTTCGGTTGTAGGGTTTGCGTCTCATCTTACCATCCATCTTTGTAAATTAATTTGCACGACAGACGAAACACCATTTCGAGCGCTACAGCCAAACGTGTAGCACATCCATACAGACGATTGTTCCCTTTATTCGGGGATAGACAGAATAGCACAAAATGTAGCGAAAAGGAAAAATGTAATGAAGCGGAGGCGGGCTGGGGGAGGGCTTGGGGGGCTGTTCACTGGAGATGTTTCTAAATCGGTCTGTATTTTAGTGACTCAGCTGGCATAGTTCAGAGTACTGTGTCAGCCAGCCAATCTGAGCCGCTTTAACTGCCCGAGGCCCGTTTACATTTAGAGTTGGGTTGAACAGGTGCACAGACATCAGTATTGCCCATTGGCCACTGGTGTTAAGCCATCAATCTCTGCCTTGTGTATCTGCCAGGACACCTCTCCCAAGGGCTTATGAAGGTATGTTGGGCTCATGAGTGGTTCAGAATACTCAAGTGGTTTGATACCATCCGTTCCTAACCTGGGGTAAGAAACAAAGGGACGTAATTGGTTCTACGCTGCATTTTAGCAGTCATCTGCCAGATCTACAGTACAGCATCTCCCACTGCTATTGACGTTTCACTTCAATCTCTGTATTGCTTTATCGGTGGTTTCCCACCAATGTCTGGAATTGCAAGTTTCATTCTAGTTAATGAATTAATTATAGAAAACGATGTGGTGATCACAAAGATACCGTACTTGTGAGTACAGTAAGTAAAACAGTTGTTTACCTGTTTCAGAAGTACATTTGTCTACTGTATGCTAAAGGTCAGTTTTACAGTAAGGGTCACATGTAAACGGCCAGCCACAGTTTGATTAACCATTCACTACTCTCCCATGCGTTACACAAAGTCACGTGTAGCTGTTAGTCCTTCCACAAGATTGTCTTTGGTTACACAAGATAGACCTCCTAACAAAGCTCATCATTTGTGTAAAGGTCACTGGTCAACAGAGCTTCCTAGTTACTGGTTTTATCAGTGTCGGAACTGGAATTAATTAACAATCTGATCATACGGTCAAACGACTTAAATGTAAAGAATGAGTCACTGCTGCATAGTGCAAAAAAGTGCATCGGTCTGGTGGATGTTATAATTTCAGGGGTGAATTTAAAACTTCATGAACTGTTTTATTAATACTGTATGTCATTATTAATAAGACTTATATTGGAGCTGGTGAAAAAAAGCAGGTCTTGGTATTGATAAGGCATATTCAGTGTCAAACCGAAGGCAAGACGTCTACTACAATGACTGTATGATAATGATTGACGTGTTTGTGTTTACATACACATAGTTCTGCTCATCTTATCTTTACAGACATTGAGTGTTTAAAGCGACTGTCGCAACTCACACATTGTGTTAGTTTTTACCGTTTTTTCTTAATCTTCTCGTAGTGACATATATGTATATGATTCGCATTGAGCCACCAAAATGTTAGCTGTTTTATGGGAGGTTTCATATAGACTGGCTAATACACTGTAGGCTATGAGTCACTGGGACAGAAATATACAGTATGTTATATTAAAAATACAGTTCCATACTCTGTAAAGAATATTTGTGGCTGGTAAATTTTTTTCGATCATCTACTGATTGGTGGTCAGTTTTGGACACTGGCTCAGGTCATAGATGTTAAAAAGACACTTTCGTTTTTCTTAAGATGTACCAAGCATTTCTTATTAATAGGCAGCTGAACGTAAAGTAATTTGTGAACACAATTGGTAACTGTATGCCTCATATTGTAGGCCTTCCTGTAGCTCGGTTGGTAGAGCATTGTGTTAGCAGCTCAAAGATTCTGGTTTCGATTCTCAGGGAGCACATATACTAATCAAAGATTTATACCCTAAATGCACTGTAAGTCACTTTTGATAAAAGCGTCTGCCAAATACAACCAGTCTAATCCGGTATGTTAGAATGGCTGAATCTTATCTATATTATCTATCATAATAAAAGTTATGCTGTTGTAGCTGCATTGTTAATTTACTATCATTCAAAAGCAATCGGTGATCTGGTTACACACGTTCAAATAGACAGTAGACACATTCAAAATAACAGAATCGGGATCGGCCAAATCAGTACTTCCTTAATTACTACCCAAGAGAGATCAGACCAGACAGAAGTTCTGGTTTCAAATGTAGTTGGGTAATGTTACTGTGAAAACTTAATACTGTGGGCAGTGAGATTGATGCCCACACAACACCTCCTCTGCCAAAGATCTGATAGACTATGTGAAATATGCAGTGTCGTTTTCCAGTAACAAGGTTCATCTTGTTGCTGTGTGTGTTTCAGAAATGCGAGCTGAACATTGACAACCTGAGCAAACCAGAGCTCCTGACCCTTCTGAGCATCATGGAGGGCGAGCTTGAGGCCAGAGATCTGGTCATTGAGGCTCTCAGGGTGAGTAGCCCATCCTTGGTCCTCCACACCAGATGTGCCTCATTACCTGTATATGTATATATCTGTGTATATATATGTAAAGATAGATAGATAGATATGTGTGTCTATCTCTATCTGTCTATCTCTATCTATCTGTCTGTCTGTCTGTCTGTCTGTCTGTCTGTCTGTCTGTCTGTCTGTCTATCTATCTATCTATCTATCCATCTATGTATATTTGTGTGTGTGTGTGTGTGTGTGTGTGTGTGTATAAATAAGCATTTCCAAATCCTGTTATTTCTAGATGCTTTCCTATAAGTTAAGAGGGAAAAAGGTTATAAATAATAAAAACGTTTTGGGATGGCTGCAGTGAAAAGTGAATAAACAGTTATGCTTGCCTATGTAGTTCCTGTTTATATGGTTTTATGCGGATAAACAGATTCTATATAGATTTTATGCTCTTATGTTTCTGCTGAACGTACAGATAAGCGAAAAGCTGATGGTATAGTGACAATGTATATATTCAGGTCCTTAACCAGCATAAACATTGACACGCGCTCCCCATTATCCAGAGTAGAGCTCGATCAATATGGTTTCCTATTACCTATTTTTAAAGGACTGTATATGGCGATAGAAGGAGCAGAGCAGTCAAGCCGAGTCAATGGGAGTACGAGGTTATGGTCCAGCGTTTGTCCCCGTTTATCCTCACATTAAGGTCAAACGTTTGTCATGGGATAAGAGGCCAAATGTGTCTGATTAAGGTTAAAAAAAGATATGCTTTTGAAATGGAGGTCAGGAGTCATGCTGTATTTTTAAGGTGTTCTGGTTCAGCTTGTCTGTGTGACTGTGCTGTAGCGCACTTGTTTCTAGGCCAGTGTATTGGCAGAATGATAGGCAGATTTTTTTGGGTTTCCATCGCCTCACTTCCTGTCTCCCTCCGCTCAGTTTATGCAAAGCACAGAGTTCAGCGGATCAGTTATTCATGTCGTTCCCCTTTTTTCCGGTTGTGTCCGTGGTGGTTTCCATGCATTTTAGAGGCTGCTGTCTTTATTATTCCGTTCCCTTGGCTGTAAGTATTTCCCAGCTGGTTTTTCCCCTGTGGATATACTATCTCCTTTTCTCTTTTCCCTCCCTCCCTTCCTCCCTCCCTCATCCCTTTTTCCCTGTCCACAGCAACCAGATCAAGCACAATGCTCCCATTTGTGATACTGATTTGTGGCGATCGAGCTAAACAAGGCTGTGCAGACTTTCCAACATACCAAAACGAATAAAACCAAATTGTGAATTGTTGTTTACGTGTAGTTTATTTTCTAGGCCGCATTGTAAATATTGCAGCTGATGCATGGAAGATAAAAGAAGCAATCCTATGCATTATTAAAAAGCTGTCGGCTTTGCGATTAATTAGCAAGCTGAAAAGGTCCACAGTGAGATGTATCGTTTTTCATTTGAGACAATGAGTGGACGTAAGCAGAGTGAGCGTGGAGTCACATGCCTACAAACCTTTCTGAACGTGCTTTTCAGAATCAGCCCAATTAAAGACTATCACTAAAGCTCGGTTTCTGGGCCGGTGTCATCTAGCAGTGGAAACATCCAGGCTTGTTATTGTAAGTCAACACTCAGTGTTCTTAATTCCATTAGGGAATTCCTAATTCCATTCTTAAAGTCAGAAGTGTTGAATGGAGCTGCAGCAATAGATACATCTGATCTGTGTACAGTGGCAGGACAACAGAGTAACTGTAACAGCAAGAAATATGAAATGCTAAATGGAATAATGCTGCTTTCATTGTAGTTTATTAGATGATCGTTTATACATACGTTTGTCAGAAACTATAGACTCAATAGTCTTCTCATCAATTCATCTTTCTAGATTTGAACCCACAACCTTTGGGTTTCCATCCAAGATTTTAACCACAAAACCACATTTATCAGTTAGCAGGCAAGCAACAGAATGGCCCTGTTCCAAAACCTGTTGTCCACCCTTATTGTCCACCCTTGCTTATAAGACTAGCTGAAATGTTTAAATAATTATTCTTTTTATAATACTTTTTTAGTGTTAAATGATTTGTACTTATAATTGACATTTCTCTGCCATCTTTAATGAAAATTTTCACTGATCTTGTCGCAATGCATTATGGGATTGCCCTTTCCTCAAAAGGATACGTGCAGTGCTGCCTTGGAATGAAGACAGTATCTTAGAAGGCAACATAATTATACTGCCTACCTATTGGAACAGCCTTCCAAAAGCATGGCTTTGATGCCTTAAAATGTGGTGCACTGTGTAGGCAGCTTGCTAAGTTTTGGAACAGAGCCCACAGGTACGTGTATCAAGAGGTACAAGTTCACAGTTACTTTTGCTTCAGAGTTTTTGGTTCTCTTAGTTTCTTTGTGTTTTGTGTAACCAGAATTTGTTTCACCCAATCTAGAGCCCCAGCAAAAACCCGGAACTTGTGTTGTGCAGGCTGTCTGCTCAGTTCCACGCTGTTAATGTGATCGCTTGTTATCAGAAATGATCCAGCTGCGTTTTGCGTTGCTACTGTGCAGCTGCTAATATGGTCAGGCAAAGCTGTTTAGCATTAAACACTCTATGGGCTTTAACTGGAAACATGTTTAGAGTCAGCCAGTGCCCCCCTCTGGGTGCATGGGAGTGATTGTTTGTGACAGTAAACATGTTTAGCCTCTGATGTGAATGCATATTTACTGGAGTCTGTGACAATTTTAGGTGGCAGGAACATTTCCCAAATGTTTCCGTTAATAAAAATAAAAAAGTAATAAAAATGTTACATTTCTAGGAACATTCAAAACATCCAACGTTTGTTTTGCTTGTTTATAAGTCATTTAAACACTATTTAATTCTGTATCATTGTTAAGTTGTTCAACAACCAATAAAGAACTAAGTTTTTAATATACATATATATAAAACGTTAAAAAAGTTAAATTAATGTTACTGCAAGAACGTTATATGATACTGTTGAGAAAATGTTGGCTAATGTTCTGAGAACGTTCCTTTTTAGCTGGGCAACCACTGCCCAGGTTCATGTCTACATGGCTCGTCCCACGCTTCAGCACATTCTTTTTGTGCGCTACATGGCAGTAGTTATCGCGCTCTGTGACAGATTGATAAAAATAGCCTGAATTTGGATGTATAGGGGACTGAATATACTGTAAATCAAAGAAGAGAACAGCTTGGAGCTGTTTGCGTTGTGCCAGTGTGCTTGTCTCGCTCCTCTACCTCCCTCCCCCTTCTGCCACATTTAAAATTCTCTCCGTCAAACTGCAAGAAGCAGAACCATAATTCCACGCGCACGTGTTCATAAGAGCAGCTCAGTCGATCCTCATGCTGCCACTCAGTCAGCTGAGAGTGTGTGTGTCGGCGTGTGTGTGTGTGTCGGCGTGTGTGTGTGTGTCGGCGTGTGTGTGTGTGTCGGCGAG
Source organism: Botia kubotai (assembly GCA_036877585.1). NCBI lineage: Eukaryota > Metazoa > Chordata > Actinopteri > Cypriniformes > Botiidae > Botia > Botia kubotai. Next base: position 22,879 of record JAZGTI010000318.1, on the reverse strand, counting down.
TAGGTGGCTGATGGATAGATAGAAAGCAGTGAATGTTATGAGAAGACCATCCACACATTTGAAAATCATTTGAATTCACGGGCTCTCAGGTATATTTCAGAGCCCTCCTGTTTATTCGCAAACACACTCCAAAAGCATTTCCAAATTACTCTTATACCGGAAGCCCAAAATAAGCAAAAATAAATCAAGTGGAAGAGGGGTCTGAGTCAGCCATTTTGTTTGTTGTTGCCCTAATGGTCTTCTTTAGCCTGAATGTATAAGCAGGATTTACCAGGAAAAGCGCTGAATGAGTACACTTACTGTACACCAGAAATCCATTTTGACTGCGGCTGTGTGCACAAGTAAAGAGGAGGAAAACCACCGTTACATGAAATATAACGTATAAAGGTCTGGAATTCTGAAGCATCCAACAGGCCAAATGAAGGAAAAGCTCTGGAAAAATGAAAAATTTGAGGAAATGGCAAATGTCGAAATTGATATGAAATTTGGTTTACCATAGATAAGGGACTTCGTGGAGGCCAGCAGAGACTGTGATGTACAATGTGATGGCAGGGAGCGAGGGCTCAGGTCATGGCCGCCATGTTAACTTGCTGTTATTTCTGGCTGCAGCCCAACTGAGGACCAGCTCTGTTGATCTGACAGCCTCTGCTCCACCAGGCTCTGTTTTAGAGAGATTAGGCTTATGATGTGGAAATGTTGTCTTAACACTCACAGCCTAACAGCACACAGACATCCCAGCATTATTTCTTATCTATTGTTAAGTTATCACAGTTCCAAAGTCCAAATAGACATCCGCATTCACTTTTTCCCAGTGCAACGCACCAGAGCTGTCCCAGATTAGGAAGTTTTTCTACAGTAAGTTGATTGTCACATGACGCTTCTGGATGCTAATGCATGCCGCATTTCTTGTTTGTGATGGCAGATGCAGTACATTTACATATACAGTTACAGAGAATATGCTAATTGGCTTTCGTAAGAGTAAACGGCTTGTTTAACTTTCTTTTTTAATGAAGACAAAACTGTCAGGCGTGGAAGTACAGTCTGTTCGAAACGTCACGCTGTTCAGTGCGTACATAAAAATGATGTCCGATATCACGTCTTGATTTTCACAGTTGTTTTGTGTGGAAATTCGTGGAAAGATGTTTTGCAGTATTTTGTCAGGTGAATTATCAACAGCGTGTTGAACAGACGGCATTTCCTATAGCCTGCAGTCTTGTTTTCTGCGATGGCAAATGAAATACGCTGTCTGCTCTAACGACAGTCTCAGGTTATGTACAAAAACAGATCAGTAGATTCTGGAAATCTACCTAATTCAAAATGGCAACTAATTATAAAACATTAGAGTATCTGACTGTTATTCTGTGCTGGCATCATCATGGTGGGCTGGTGTCTTCTTGAGACTTCAGTTGAGAGTGTCCTGCACAGTCAGGCCGCTGTTGAAGTGCTGCTGTTCTGGAGCTGTTTGGTCCTTCTCACTGTCTAAGGAGATGTGACGTGTTCTGAAATTAGACGGAGATAAGTTCCTCCTAGCATACAAATTTCCATCCGTCGTCTTTTGAGGTTAGAAAGGTAAGTGTCTCTCCTTGACGACTGACGCAGCATTTAAAAACCTCACAAGTCTGCCTCCTGGAAATGCTGCTGTATGATGCAATGTTTTTGAGAGGTGAGGGTTTTTGAAGTCTTCTCTTACATCTGTTTACCTCTTGAGGCGTTTATAATGCATGTCAGGAGACATACATGCATGTAGAGTCCTTTCTCTTTCAAATAGGAAGATTTATGACAATAAAGCTATTCATTAATTTGTGCAGAGCGACGGTTTTCTTGCTCTACTTATTGTTTTTTGTTGCCAAAAGTCATACAATGGTTTTTCATTTAAATGGTGTCTTTGTTAAGTTCGGTATGGCAGTTTGTGAACGAGATTTAAACTTACAACCTCTGGTTGCCCCTGCTGTATTTTTACCACTATGCCACACCACGGCTGCGCTTGAGGCTTTGTTTTTCCTTCCTGAGAGCTCAAAGCAGCCAAACCAAACTGAAGCAGGAGCTGAATAGCCATTTAAATGTCAGTGTGGAAGAGGCCAGTCTGTTTCTCACAGAGAGCTGAAAGGCAGGGCAGCCACCCCGTCCAGACCCAGTTACTGGTCTATTGCCAGCCTCCTTCTTTACCTCAGTCGCTCCTGTCCTTATATTTCATCAGCCTCTCTGGTGATTTCAGCACTGCGGTCATTACATTTCACCAAGACGTTTGTTTTCCTCTTAAAGAGAGGGCCAGACACAGCCTAAAAGTCTTTCTGGTGTGATTTAAACAAGCCACAATTTCAATTGTGACGTAGTCTCGTACCCTTAAGAGGCTTTATTAGTGTTCTTGAGTTATTGAGCTGTTTGTGTCGGGGGAAATACTATCCAGTCAGACTCCCACTTTCCTTCACACTACACTAAGTCCTTAAAATATATAGGCTGCTGTTTCATGCCACTGGATAAGATATTACGAATACGTTATTCTTAAATAGTTAGTGGAATGTTTTAAAAACGTTCCAGAATTAAATTTTTTTTAGATATCATTCTTATATCCAAACAATAACATTAATACAACATATAAAAAACTGGACACATTTTGAACATTTCTAGAACTTTCAAAATACCTTTGTAAACATTTTTGTTAATTAATGGAAGCGTTAGGGAAACATTCTTAAATCGTTAGGTGTCCTAGACTAGAATAGCAAGATGTGGCGCTATCCTTCCTCCTCTTTTATTTTAAATAAGTTCACAGTCAGGAAGAAGCAGTCATCCATTTTGTGCTTGTTTGAGCTGCTTGAGAAAAAAAACAGTGTCACTCAAAATGGAGCTGCCTCGTCATGCGCTACATGCTTGCTGTACATGTAGTGCAGTTCAGAGAGAAGACCATTTCTATATACAGCATCATCTGAAGCTTTCTTTGGTCTTACTCTTAAGGGTCATCCCTGCTTCTGCTTCGTAGCACAGACACAATGTCCCTGCTAACAATTTTAGGTTGCAAGAACATTTGCCTAACATTTACATTAAGTATCAAAAATGTTATTTTGAAAGTTTTAGGAATGTTCAAAACATCCTGTTTTTGGATGTTGTATTAACATTATTGCGTGGTTATAAGAATGTTTTCTATGTTTCGTTTAAAAAATAAACATTTTAAAATGTACCACTAACTACTTTAGAGAAACGTTTTTGATATACGATACATACCGTTAAAAAACTACAGTTGTTACTGCAGTAACGGTTTTTGATAACTGAAAACTTTGAGAGAACATTAGCCAACATTCTGAGAATATTCCCTGTTAGCTGGGGTTGTGTTTGTTTCCATGTTGCTGCATACTGAATGGTTATTTAAAAGCATATTTGAATAAGACTATGTGAGAACATGATGCTTTGTTAGGAAACGTGCATTTTAAAGGCAGGATGTTTATTCGTTTAAAGTTGATTTCAAGCGTCTGTATGCAGAAGTCAGTTGGGTTCCACGCTGGCTCTGGGTTTTACGCGTTTATTGGATTTTTATAGATCGGTCTGTGGAGCACCGCACAGAAATGTGAGAGCGTCATTAAAATAGGCCACGAGCATCATTAGAGAGCCATGACCAATTTTAGCGTTCCAGCAGTGCCTGTCGATCTAGAGGCGGAAATTCATTGAAACCCTCTCAAATTCTGTTTTATTTGAAGGGAGGTTGACCCACCATCCCGGCTAACAATTTCAGGTTGTAAGAATGTTTCCCTAACGTTGTCATTAAGTAACCAAAACGTTAAGAATGTCAATTTGAAAGTTCTAGGAACAGTCTAAAAAATGTCAATGTTTTTAACATTACTGCTCGCCTATTAGTACGTTATTCAAAATGTTTTAAATTCGGTAACGTTTTTAAAATGTTCCACTAACTACTAGGAATAACGTTTTTGATTTATGTTAAATAACATAAACAAAAGTTATACTAACATTATTGCCGAAACGTTTTGGTAACTTTAAGAGACCTTTTAGAGAATGTCTGCCAATGTTCTGAGAACGTTCCCTGTTACCTGAAATCCCCCAACCAGCCCCTCCACCATACCATCATGTATTCAGCTGTGATAAATAATTAAAGTACATATGCCTTTTAAATAATGATGTCACCGTAAATAGTAACTGTAACTGCTTACAGTATATGTGCGTGAGCTCTGTTATGTGTTTGCTGGTGTTTGGTTCAGATACAGTTTACTCTTTATATTCTCAGGCCCCTGCACTAAATATAAGCTTTAAAATGAAGGTGACTTATATACAGATTTACAGCGCCGTCCCGTATGCCCTCACTCATGAATACCCTATAAATTCTACTGTAAATAATGCAATGCGACCTAGGCTCTTTCTCAGCCAATCAGCAGCCGTGTTGGTTTATGTGCGGTGTGTAGCAATGTGGTTTAATCTTTCTAAGCGCGTCCTGGTTGAGTATGGTTCTGTTTGTGTGAAAACCACAATGTATGCTTAACAAGCACTTGTCATTATAGCACCTTTGGGTCACTTGTCCTTTCCTGCTTTATATGTGACCTCATGAGTCACCTGTATGCTTTTCCGCTTATTCGTGGCAACTGCTTTTGTACACAATGCCTGTTTTTCATGGAATTCCAGGAATCTTTTCTGTCATCAGTCCCTGCTGTGACCTGCTTATGGAAGTAACTTACAGGACTCAGTTTGAGTATTAGAGCCGTGTGGCTGCTGTTTCGACAGGAAGGAGAATTCTGGAATTGTGGTGTTGGTTGGGAATCATTTCTTTTTACGGAAAAATGTCCGGAGTTATGCACATTTATATAACATATCGGCACTTTATGTGTGCAGGAGTCTGTGTGTTTGTGAAAGCCAAATCCAGGTCATATAAATTTCTTATCTTTAAATGTGGCTGAATCTGACCCTGTCTATGCTGCTCAGTTATACAGAAGATGTCACGCCCAGAACATTGGCTAATGTTTTCTTAAAGTTATCAAAAGGTGTTCTTATAACCAAACAGTAACGCTAATATGTAAAATACTGTATAAAAACTGGACGTTTCGAACGTTCCTAGAATAACGCTTTTCCTTTAAAAATAATGCTTTTAACATTTTTATTACTCATTGGAAACGTTAGGAAAGCATTTTTACAACCTAAAATTGTTAGCTGGGACGGCTCCTGTGGGTCATGTGGGCAAAAGCGTGAGAGAATTTTAAGTTAATCCCAAAGGGAAGTTGGTGTGTGTGTGTGTGTGTGTGTGTGTGTGTGTGTGTGTGTGTGTGTGTATGTGTGTGTAGTAGGGAGCCTAATATGAATGTGACCTAGAAGCAGACTATTCATGTGGGATTATGACAGATCCTCTTCATGTTATGAGCTGTGGTGTACGTAACGCTGTCATGAACCAGTGAAAACTCGCTACTGTAAGTGATGTCAGTAATGTAACAGTATGTCGTTATATTTATCGAAATAACTGCAAGATCTCTGTATAATCTCGGTTGTTTTCCTAGACTGCTATTAGATTAAATGTAAAGAAAGCAGAAACATTCCCTGAATCATTTTTTTTCCTGAGAAAAAGACCATATTTCATATTTTCTTCTAAAACGTCTGTTGACTTACTGTGCTCAGTTAAATAAAACTCTGGCGGAATTTTGGAAAACGTCAGAAGAAAAGTTGACACAAAATTAAAGCATAACTCGGTACTCTATTAAGTCTATTAATTCTGTTCAGTCATGATAGGAAAATCTCTCCCTCTGCTTCATCACAGATTGTGTTCTCAGCGGAAGCTTTGCTAGTTAATCTAATTTAAAAACCCCGTTTGATGCTTGAAATTTTATCGCTTTATCGCTCGTCATTAAGAGCTCAAAAATGTGGCTGTTTTTGAGTTCAGTTTGATATTCCCTGCGGGACAGTTTTTATAGATAACGTCTAATTAAAAGAGCACGAATCCCTCATTGCCTGAATTGTTTGTTATTGATTGTGTCTCTGACCTTGTCGGTACAGTTCTGCTCCCCTCAGCAGCGTCTCAGTAATTCAATTACTACTTTTAACAGAAATTTGACAAATGGCACAGGGTGGTAATTTTTGCCAGCTAGAGGCTTTATTTTGCTTAAACGGATGTTATTGAAACATAATTCATATCTGTTTCTCAGACGTAAGCTCACATTTTTAGTATGCATAAGAGACGGCCCCGGCTAGCAATTTTAGGTTGTGAGAACATTTCCATAACGTTTCCATTAAGTAACAAAAACCTTGTTTTGTTATTTTAAAAGTTCTAGTAACATTCGAACATACAGTTTTTTGAATGTTGTATTATTTTATTGTTTGGTTATGGGAACGTTCATATCCTGTAACGTTTTTAAAACATTCCACTAACAATTTAAGGATAATCTCTTTGACAAAAGTTATATAATATTAAAATGTTTTACTAATGTTACTACAATGTTAGCTGGGGCAATGTTCTAGTACAATTGATGCGTTCAATGGGCGCCATGTTTTCAATGGGTCAGATGAACTTGAACACAGCTATGAACTGTAGCTTGTATGAGAGGGTGGATGACAGATGGTAGATGAAGT
>JAZGTI010000318.1:0-16299 GCA_036877585.1 Botia kubotai | reverse complement strand
GTAGGGACTCTGTGACCACTCAATTGCCCAGATCTGCCCCATTTTCTCCCCCCCTTTAGGGCCCTCTGGACCCCATCCACTTCCCTTACCCTGCTTCCATCCTGGATACAAACCCTTAAACCTCTAGTGCCCTATTTTTTTATATATATAAAATAAAATTATATATAAGTTTCATGCCATATATTATTTTGCCTGATCGTCAACATGGATGCATTGACTCAAAAATGCGTAGACTCAAAAAAAATGAAGATATAGATTTAAAAAAACGAAGACATAAGAAGCAATATTCTGAGTTGGAGTCCTACCTTGTTTGATGTTGTGTTTTGGACCAATGGGACTGTCACAAACGGAATTCTCATGATCAAAGGCTAAGCCCCTCTCCGGTCCCCTCTTCCCCTCCATTAACCTGATGCCTTTCCATCTTGCATTTAGGTAAGGAGACAGCGACCGCGGAAGTCCTCGGTGCACAAAGTCAGCTCTGTGTCTGTCTAATTGAAAGGCCCCTTGTGAGACTCTTTGGACTCAAACAGAAGCTCACAGACGAGCACTCTCTCCCACACAAAAGCCTCACTCATGGGTTAACCTCTCAGGCGGTATAATAAGTGAGGAGTACTGCTGGAAGTTTTGGGGTTTTTGGTGATGAGCTTCAATAGAGACTCACTTTATCATTTGTTTTGGACTCCGTTCAGTAGAGATTTTTGTCTTGGCGTTACATTTGGAGGAAATCACTCATTACCTCATCCCTCCAGAAGTAATGGCCTATGAGAAAGACCCAAAATTATGTTAAAGTGGTATTGGATACTTTGGAAATGGTGGCTAATAGGGCTGGATGATAGTGTAAAAATGGCATCTTGATATTTGATGATATTCGGTATCTTTGAAATGGATTTAAAAGGAACCATCATCAAACAGCCGTTGTTGTCGTAGATTCAAAGGTTTAACGCAAGACGTTAATACAAAACAAATCCATTGATCCATTTAAATTGCTTTACAAATTTGATGAACACTTGTATCCAAAGCGACTTACAGTGTATTCAATTCAAATGTGATCAGTATGTGTATGTGTGTTTCCTGGGATTCGAACCCACAACGTTTTGCGCTGCTCACACAATCCACTACCAGTTGAGCTACGGGAACACAATCCGCTTTCAGAATAACTATGGCATGTTTTCCACAGTGTTTTTCACTACACACCAGGATACATTATATTTAGTAACATTCGTTTATAAATAAAGTCTTTGTCTTCCTCTCTCCCCCTGGTCATTTTTAGGGTCTCTTCCCCTTTGGCAGTTGGCCCTGAAACCCCTCACTCAGCCAGCGCATGCCTGTAAAGGTTAATGCTAATAATACCAGAGACCCGTCTGAACTTCAGCAGGACTCCTGTGTGCTGCACAGTTATGCACAATTTAAGCTCAAGACCTGGCAGAATGTGTCTGTGTAGTTTTAACAAGCGTTCTTGTCCTACTTAACCTTTAGAAACGCAGCCAAACTAGTTAAAGGAGCCATGGAAGATCATGGAAAATTGGATTTTCCTGGGTCTGTTCTGTTGGTCGTTTGCAAATTGTCACGGAATTGTCATCGGATCCATAAGCACAGTATCAAAGGTGCCTTAACAAAAACAATGTTTAATTGTAACACCATTCTAAACGGGGTGTAATTTGTAACTTTTGTTTCTCTATCGTCATCTCTGTTTGAATCATAAAATTGTAAGTTTAAATTCTAAATACCAGCTGTAAGAACAAACTACAAGCGCTTCACTGTTCCAGAACCCACACGTGTGACTTTTTTTTTTAGCCGACATCGTTAGTTCCCGGAAAATTGAACCCGACCGCTCAAATTATAAATCATATATTATGATAAACATTATAAATCAGAATATCAAAATATAAATGTATCGTTTTGAATCAAAGTAAGGTGAGGAGACCATTTTGAACACAAATTTGCTTTGTGCTTGCTTTTTTTTTGTCGATTTAAAAAGAAGTTAAAAAGAAGTTAAGGACTGTAGCTTTAAACAGAATCATGTTTACACTTGATATCACGCAACGTGTGGCACTTGGCTCCTGACATCTTTGACGGACAGATAAAGTAGTGCATATGGAGGAGGAGGGCAGCGATTGCAGAGGAGATTTGTGTAAGTCTAAAGGAAAGTGCCAGATGGCTGAGAGTCTCAAAAGCCTTCATTCTCTATTTGCCGTGACACACAGACATTTCTTTCGCCTCCAGACTCTGATCTCTTTAGATCTCACTCTTGTGCTCTCGTTCTCTCGCTTGCCCCCTCCTCCCTCGCTCTCTTTTCTCTCTAGACTTTGCTGTGTTTACTAGCTCTTTCACAGTTGTTGGTCTGTGTAACGGGAGTGTTTTAAATTTGCACTCTTTCAGAAGTGTGCATGCTGCGCTTCCTGCATTATTTATGCAGTTGCCATTAGGATAGTTAAGAAGACGCATTATTCCATTTGTTAAAAAATAACTCGTAGGATTTTGTAGTAGACTTTGGCAAGCCTCACAGGGCTGAACTCACTAAACGGTTACAACATTTTCGTACCGTTAACTCACTTGCATTGTTGGTTTAGTAAAGCGGTCTCTAAAACAACAGACAGCGACAGTATATATAATCGTCAGCAAGCGCAATTCTTTCTTCGTGACTTCCTCCAATAAATCTCCATGAAGCATTATCCATCCATGGACGTTCCTTTGATTTGCATCTCCCTTTAATTTTTCTATTCCCCATTTATATGGCAGACTGCACTCCTAATGAAATAAGGCCGCTCTGGTTTTAGTCCAGCACTGATCATTTGTTCATGTTAAATGGACTAAAAGCAACTCACTTAGAGAGCGTTTATGCCCTTGAAAGCTGTGATACACAGCAGAAGTAAACCGATCCTGAAGTTTACAATGAGACTCATCCATCTTTGTATGAGTGTACATGTGTGTTTGTACTTCTACCGGTTGATTATTTCCTTCTTTGGTGCGGGTGCTAACATTTGGAGGGTGTTAGCCTCCGGGATGCTTTGTGCTCTTAACACTGTCCCAGCTAATGGGGAATGTTCGTCAAAGCAGTGGCTCACATTCTCCAAATGTTCTCTCAAAGTTATTAAAACGTTTTTAATGCTATATACCATATATCTCAAAAACCTTTTGGTTAAACTGCTCGTGAAACATTTTGAAAGCGTTACAGAATTAAAAAAGTTCATATAACAAGCAATAATGTTAACACAATGTCTAAGAAACTGGCTGTTTTGAACGTTCCTAGAACATTCAAAATAACGTTTGTAATGTTTTTGTTGCTAAATGAAAACATTAGGGAAATGTTTTTGCACCCTAAAATTGTTAGTTGGGTCATCCGTCTTTGCATGCGTGTATGCGTGTCTGTACACACTGCAGATTGATTATTTCCTTCTTTGGTGAGGCGCTAGAACTTAGAGGGCATAAGCCTCCGGGATGCTTTGTGCTTTTAACACTGTTCTTTTGCGTTCAGTACACAAGCTGCTTTTAAAAGAGACACCATGTAGAGTGCAAGCTTCTAGATTATCTCTCCCATTTGAGCTGCGTGTTCATTTCATAGCATTGCTCTTCCTGGGCAGATGGGGCCTGTAGATCAGCCCAGTGGGACGCATGACACTGAAGCATGCTTGGTAGGGACAGACTTGCATATAATGTTCTTGGAATCGCTTTACTGCATCTGTGCCGTACGGAATTTTACTCGCAGTAGATGCGTCTATGCAGGAGCAAAGAAATGATTCGGAAAACGGCCGCACTGTAAACATTTATAACGTTCATTATAAGCCGTACCAGCCTCGCTCATGAATATTAATCTGGTGATGTTAGGCTCAGAAGTGCTCGTTTGCTGAAGGCAGACCATGGTAAATGAGCCCTGCTTATAGCAAGATTACTGCTTAGTGCTTGCACATTCGTTTAATCCATTACTCATGCAATCAGCTGACAGACGTGTCCGCTTGGTCCTAAATCATTTTAAATCATGTACATTTCTCGCACTGCGCTCATGCATAATATTATTCTTGATTATGATCATTTCATCCTTTCAGAGTGGGTGGAAGAAACCAATTTTTTTAAATGGTTTATTTATTTATTTTGTGTATATGTATGTGTTTCTGCCCATACTGAAATACCGTGTCACTCGCATATGTCGATGCATGTCAAAGAAAACATCCTGTTTGTGTCTTGTTGGTATTACTGCGTTACTGCATGAAGTTTTGCTCACAGTGTTGATTTGACCAGCTGGTCTTGACAGGTGTAAGTAAATGCTGGATTTAATGATCTTCCCTGGAGATGTGCTAACCTGCTCTGCGTGCGAGCATGTATGTTCAAATGTTACATGGCAGGTGCATAAAGAGGTCTTTGAATGTCAGTGCGTGTTAAGTAGAAGAGCACAGATGCTTGTTTTATAAACGATGTTCATCGAATTAATTAGCTATACACAACTGTCTGCATGCTAATAAATCCCCACTGAAAGAATTCCTATGACAGATTCTCACAATGTCACTAACAAGGTAGATCCTCGCGTGTCTTTTGGCCATAGATCTCCCCATTTGGTAACAGAGAACATTCTCAGAACTTTGGCTAACGTTCTCTATAAGTTCTCTCAGCGTTATCAAGCACATTCTTGCGGTAATGTTAGTAGAACGTTTTTAACTTCAAATATGACATTAAATAGTTTTTTTTTACGTTGTTAGTGGAACATTTTACAAACGTTACAGAATTTTAAAAAATTCGAATAATGTTCTTATAACCACGCAATAGTGTTAATTCAACATCCAAAAATGAACTTTTGAGCGTTCTTAGAACGTTCAAAATACCATTTGTATTGTTTTTTTTGTTACTTAATGGAAACACTAGGGAAACATTCTTACAACCTAAAATTGTTAGCTGGGCAGTCATCACCGCGGGATACAGTGTGTTGTAACTGCTCTGTGCGATTTCACATCGATTTTAGCAGCATCCCACGGGTACCATTTTGCATCATTACAGTAATGCTAGCGTTTGTATTTACCTCTCAGCAGCCACAGATTTTCTTTACTCAGTGATTGTGTTTACATACATAAGGAAATGACACTGTCAATCAGAATGTGGTCGTGTTTCGCAGGCATGAATCTGGATTGGAAAGTGATGTCAGTGTAAACGGATTTGTTTGTTCCATTCTTGTTTGGCAGGCTCGAAGGAAAGAAGCGTTCCTGCAGGAGCGCTATGGGCAGTTCAGTCTGACGGACCCATTCCTCGCCTTGCAGAGAGACTTTGATTCTGGAACAGGGACGAAGGACCACAGGCCTGTTAGCGCAAACCCCATCACCGTGCTGGAAGCTGTTATGGCTCACTGCCGTAAGATGCAGGAGAGGATGTCTGCTCAGCTCTCGGCCGCTGAGGGCAGACAGAAGAGGGTAAGACCTGAAGTTCTGGGCATTTTAATGTATGTGTGTTCAACCCAGGTTGCAAGAACATTTCCATTAAGTAACAATAATGTTAAATGTTATTTTGATTGTCCTAGGGAAGTATAAAACGTAGACGTTGTATTAACATTGTTGCTTGGTTTTAAGAACATAATTCAAATCGTAATGTTTTGAGATGTTTAAGAGAACTTTTAGAGAACATTAGCCATATGTTCTGAGAACATTCCCTTTTTGGCTTGGAGTTTTGAATTGTTCCAATGGTGTTTGGGGTGTCCTTTTCTGTAGGATTATCGTAACACGATTAACTTGGCTGTCAGGGGTTTGCTGATGTGTCACAGTTATTCTTGGACTGTTACTGTAGTGTGCAGGGTGTGCACCTGTGTGTATGTCTTACAGTGTTTTAAGGTGTGTAGTATTGTATCAGGAAATGTCTTTTTACATTATTGCTGATGCTGTTCTGGCAGAGATGATGGAGACTTTTCAAAGTCAAATCTAGATCTTATAACCCTCAGGCACTGGCAGTAATGAAAGGATAGCACATAGAAAAGCATAGTAAAGCTCATTGCAAACTGCACGATTTTGCCAAGGTTTTCCTGTCGTTTCCTGAATCATAACAGATTCCGTTCTTCATTTCCTAAATTCTTAAAGTCCTAAGATGTTTATCCTACAGTTATTTTAATGTTTTGAGTACCTCTGTTTTAACCCAAGCTCTCACAGTGGGTCATTTCGTACAATACGATAAAGAAACAATTGTAAAGGACAAAGTAACATCGTGTATGCCAGGCTTAAAACCAGAAGGCTCCAGGCAGGAGAGGCCATGAGGGTATGCAGGAAGAGAAGGTGGTGCTGGAAAAGGAGAGAAATGAACGCTAAGCTCCAAAATGCTCTGCCAAACACACCCGTACAACTGTATCGCACAATTTGATCTAGTGCTACAGAGTAGATGAGCTACATGATATCAAAACTGTCCTTGAGTTTTAAAAACACCCACAGGCATGCTTGTTCCAGATGACCTCTGACCCAGCACAGCACAGCACTTAAACACGCCTGCAGACCAGATACAGTATCAGGTTTGCCCACCCTCTCAATGGCTTCAGTTGTATTTTAGGATATTATTTACACGTCAATCTTTCATTGACATTAGATTCCAATTGAGTTCCAATAATAAACACTCATGCTCGGTTGTTATGGCGACAGTGCTTCTATTGCATTGGTAGTTAAATGCAACAGCTCTTACTGTATATATCCCCAGTCACACTAAAGATATATACAGTTATATCAGCCATGATGCTAACCAAGGGGACATTTTATTCATATGCCCAGGAACTTAAAGCTCTGATATTGGTTATCTGTAAATTCAGGCAGCGCTCCTTCGGTAACTCATACAATGAATAAGAATAACTCTCATGTTTTCAGCAGTCAGTGCTTGTAGCAGGTCCTCTCTGATATTCAGTTCCCTGTTGATTATCATATTAAGAGCAACCTATAACTTAAAGGTCAAGCATGAGTGAAGCCCATCCAGTACCTGAGCTCATGTTTACCCTGAGTACTGATCCCCTGACCTACTTTACAAAAGTACAACTAATAAAGGCAGCAAATCTCAAAACAGATGCGGGGGTTTTTATTAGAACGTATATTTTTTGACATCTATGTGGCTCAGAAAGCTGATATATTCATAAACAAAAAGCTCATGGATAGAGTTTCATGTTTCACTAACCTATAGATGTGTAGTAACTTTGGTTTTATGCAGGTTCTCCAAGCTTCAATGTACCTGATTTTAAAATATGATTGTTGAGATTTTTTGTTAGGTATGTGTGTGTTATCTGCTTACTCAGTCTCACATTTGCTATGCTGCTGCTGTGTCTAGCTTGAGATGGAGAAACTGCAGCTGCAGAGCCTGGAGCAGGAGCACAGGAAGCTGTCGGCTCAGTTAAAGGATGAACGAGAGAAAAACAAACATGTGGTGATGTCACTGGTACACGAATGCAAGCAGTTAGCTGCTCGCGTGGTTGAAGAGAACCAGCGCTTCGAGGAGCTCTCTTCCCGAACTGAGCAGGACGGCCGTTCAGTAGGACGACTAGAGGAGGAGTTAGCGACCGAACGCCGCCGTAGCCAACAGATGGAGGCAGAGATGGAGAAGCAGCTTGCTGAGTTTGACACGGAACGAGAGCAGCTGCGTGCCAAGCTTAGCCGCGAGGAGACTCGAGCTGCAGAGCTACGAGCTGAAAGTGAGAGTCTCCGTCAGAAGGTGGAGCAGCTAAGAACTGAGCGATGCAAAGATGCCCCACCACTGCCTCCCATAACCCCAGCATCTGCACCTGTCCCTGCCCCAAGTAAACCCAAGTCTATGGCCTCTGTGGCTGTGGGCACTGAGGCACTCATTTGTAAGACCGCCTCCTCTCAGACAGACTTACCGCTGGAGAATGAAGGGGCTAAGAAGGTGCCACTTACCATCCCTGTGAAGCCTACAGGTAGCAACTATGCTAGCATGAACCTTCCTAAGACTTCCAGTGCTGGACGCGGGCTACACCACGGGAGCTCTCAGGCAGAAAATGGAGGAGAGGGCCAAACAATTCTACATGGCTCACACTCACCTGGGGTTTCTGCTACATTGCCGATTGGGGTCGGTACCCGGGTTCAAGCAGCCCGTTACAAATTCCAGCCCTCTGCCTCAGAGCAGGACCAAAATGGAACAGCAAATCAGAGTCCTCCTTCACGGGACCTGTCTCCCACAAATCGCGATAACTTTGCAGCCAAGCAACAGGCGCGCCACACGGTCACCCAAGTTCTCTCCCGTTTCACGAGCCCACCAGCAGGGGGACCCCCTGCAGCCCTTCGGCCTGGTCTGCCACACTCCGTATCTGAAGGGGGGCCTTTCGCTGGCCGTTTAGGCCACCCCCAAATAGGCCTTAAATCACCAACTGTTGCCCGGATTGATAGGGGTAACCCACCTCCTATCCCACCCAAAAAACCAGGACTATCCCAGACACCATCCCCTCCTCACCCACCAATCAAAGTAGTAGGTGAAGCCAACAGGCCCCCGGGAGCAGGGCTGGGGGTGGGCCTTGCCAAATCAACTCCCACCCCTCAGCTTCCGCCAAAACCCTCCTTAGACTTGGGCGGTACAGCCCCAGCCTTGACTGCGTCACAGGTGGGTGCTTCCTGCGCTGGTTGGCCATGGGTGTCGCAGCCACCAACAGCATGTTTGGAGTGTCCCCCTGTCACCACCACTTCCACTACAGCTACCATTGTCAGTAGCCCCTCCATAAACCCTGCTAGTGTTCCGTCCCATAGCTCCCAGCACCCGGGCAGCCCCCTGGCAGCAGCATCAGGTAAAAGGGTGCTATGCTTGTCACCCTTGCTTTCAATGCTTCTCCTCTGTACAACCTTCCTTTTTCATTCTTGATGCATTCTTCGGTAAGTCCTTGCCAAAAAGAACATAGAATTAATGAGTAGTAATAAAGAGAGAAGTATTCGTACTCTTCTAGGGTTACCTTAGAGAGCCCATAAATGATGCAGGATTGGGAACGCAATAAGATAAAGCAGACTAAAATTCTTGAAGGCCCCTATCCATCAGAGCAGTTCCTAATGTCCACCAAACCACTTTTAGCTCCGGAGAGGTCAGGCATATTGACCCTGGGGGTCTTTCCTGTAACCCACTCTGTTCTGAAGCTGATGCCAGAGGCTGCTGTCTCCCTTTCCACCCATTCACCTACAGCATGGTTCTCCTGTGTTTCACCACTAACCTGTTTCACACAATACTTGTATAATCACCTCGCTATGTTCATGCCATCGTGTGTCTTTGTTTCAACTAGAGAGACGCAAGGAATGTGTGAATGCTTTCTGTTCCCTGCACCGTGTGTATAAACATCTCATTCCATGGTTTCTTGGAAGTTCCTTGACAACTAACCAAATATGGTTGTTTTTGTGGTGATTGCATTTTCTTGTATACGTCTCTCTGCATTTATTCGCAATAGCCTTTGCGTCTACTTTTGTGATACACCGCTGCTAGTGCTTTTGTTTTGAATGGCTATCTGTGAAGGGAAAGCCTAGTTCCAAAAGAGCTTTGACAGTTTTCAGATACGTAGGTTATGTAGAGTCATGCTTTTTTTAAGACACATTAGCCTGTTAGCCAAACATATGCGACGGCTCCAGTTACAGTTACGGTTTCTTCTTGGAAAGAGTGTCAGAAGCTTTTTGGAGTTTTCACATTTTGAAATACTACCCTGTCTCTGCAGGCCTCTCCATAGCTCTCTGAGAGCACCAGAGAAAGACAGTTATAATCACCAGTGAAGGCAGAGCAAGTATTCCTCAATGTCACTAGCGACTAATCCACACCGTTGCTCTGAGAGACGTCGATAGTGAAACCGTCAACCCTAATGCCCCGGAATTGCTAAAAATTAGCACTTTTCTCCTTCTCTCCGCAGCCACTCAGCCATGGCAGTTCTCTGAGTCTCCTCTGCTCTCTCTGCCGCCCATTTTAACCTAGAAAAAGACACCCAATTATCTTACGCTTTCCACTGGACCTCAATGAAACGCCCAAGATTTCTTTTTCTATCTCTCTCTCTCTCTCTCTCACTTCAACCCCTCAACTAACAAACAGAGAATCCCTAGAAACAGCTATTTACACACATGCCTTGAGCATTAGCACTCAGATGCTAGAGCAGTTAAACCACACTGCAAAATACATCTTATTTAAATTCTGTTTACGCATAGGTACCAAGTTACCCATAGAATTTTCATTCTTTCATTGTTGAATCTCATCTGTTTCTTGCTGTAGTTGCCATCGCCCTAACGCTGTCTAATGTGTGTCACAAAATCAGCTCCATGTTTAGAATCTTTCAGTTTGACCGACACAGTTTATGATGCATGACTTTAATTACTGTGCAGTAAACAGCCTGCTGAATTTAATTTGTTTTTTTGTTTTTTTTCTATTTGTTTTTTGCCTGACATAAAACAGATGAAGTTAAAATTCTGATTATTAGGGTAGAGGGTGCGGATTTTAGATACGCTCTCTAGAATAATTCATTTCTGTTGTGGCAAAATGTGTTACAAAACATTTACCTAATGTTTTAATTAAAATTGGCTTGGTTTGCATTTCCCCTGGAACACATTTTTTATGTATACCTCTCACTGCAGGATAGCTTCAACCCAGCTAACAATTTTAGGTTGTAAGATTGTTTCCCCAATGTTTTCCTGAAGTAACAAAAACTATAAAAATGTTATTTTGAATGTTTTAAAAAGGTTAAAACGTGCTTTTATATGTGTTATATTAATGTTATTGCTTGTTTTTTCATTCTGTAACAGTTCTGTAACTGAAACGTTCCACCAACAAATGTTTTTGGTATGATATGTAATGTTAAAACACTACTAACTTTACTGCAAGAACGTTTTGGAGAACTCTGGGAAAACGTTTAGAGAACGTTAGCCGTCATTCAGAAAGTGTGACCTGTTAGCTGGGGAAATACATTGGCCCAAATAATGTCTATAGATACCAAAAGGAGTCAATCCTCTGGGTTAATGTTTTGAGAGAGCACATTTTGACACAACAGGAGCACCCTGCCTTACTAGTTACTGCTGTTGCTTAAACCCACCCAGGCTGGTGTCCCTCCATAGTTCCCTCGCTAACCTGCGGTGACCCCGTCCCCCTGGACGACGGGCAAACCCTTCTCCTCCAAGCTGCTTCCCAGGGAAATGTCACTTTATTGTCTATGCTGCTTAACCAAGATCCACTATTGGATATTCATCACCACCAACATGAATTAACCTCTGCCTTGATCTCTGCTGCTCTTAATGGACATACAG
The DNA here is from genome assembly GCA_036877585.1 of Botia kubotai. NCBI lineage: Eukaryota > Metazoa > Chordata > Actinopteri > Cypriniformes > Botiidae > Botia > Botia kubotai. The sequence continues at coordinate 5,092 of JAZGTI010000318.1, read as the reverse complement.
GTATGTGCTGTCAAGATTAGCATTTGTGATTAGCATTTGTATGCATATAAAGCACTGAATCTCGCTAGGCTAGTGGTGCCTTCCCAGTAAACCATTTTGGGTTGTAAGAACATTTCACATTCCATTAGTAAACGTTAAAAAGTTTTATTTGGAAGGATCCAGGAGCATTCAAAGCGTACAATTTTTTAAACATTGTATTAATGTTATTGTTTGGTTGTACTTTTTTTTAATTCTGTATTTTTAAAACATTCCACTAACAACTTAAGAATAACGTTTTTGAGATATATGATATATAACGTTAAAAAGTTTTATTAATATTACTGCAAGAACGTTTTTGATAAGTAGAAAATGTTAGCCAACGTTCTGAGAATGTTTCCAGTCAGCTGGATTAACAGTTCATTGGTCGTCTCAGCGGCCCAGTTTTGTGTGCAAGTATTGTAGACATTAGCCAGTGAATGTTGTTCAGGAGATGAGAATTACTTGAATTACTTGTGTACGTGAATACGATGTAGATTTATTTTAATATCTAAACGTCTCTTCTGCAGACTGCTTAAATCTGCTGCTGACTTCAGGGGCGTCTGCTGATGCTGTCGATGAAACAGGATTTACAGCGTTACATGCTGCCACAGAAAATGGCCACCATGGGTGAGCCTTCACCTCAGTTCCCTTTGCTAATGTGACAGTATAGCTCACAGGAGTTTCTCTGCTGGTTTATTATTGTTTAACAGCTTTTGAGAGCTGTGATGCTTTACTGCATTGTTTTGATTCTCATATATGGTTCTGTTGACACCTAATATTAATGTCTGTTTTAACATCTGGTTACATGCGGTCAGGTGAGATGGATCGCTGTTTACACTTGGTAATAAAAAGCGTTTGAAATGCGTCTCCCGTGCCCAATTGTAATAGGTTTCCATGGGAAGTTATCTGTGTTTGTTACTATATACGTTATGTGTGTGTACTTTGTTACGATGAAGCACAACGTCACATTTTAAATACATGCATTTGGCAGACACTTTTATCCAAAGCGACTTACATTGCATTACACTACACATTGTTTCTGAGTATGTGCAATCCCTGGGATCGAACCCACGACCTTGGCGTTGTTAAAGCCATGCTCTAACCACTGAGCTACAGGAAAGCTCAAAAAAGCTCAAAAGCTCAAAAAAAGCACAAAAAATCACAAATGCGTTGTGGTCACATGCATTTTTGACTACATCCAAAACACAAATGACTCTGAACTCTGTTAACACCTGTATTGAGCATTATCTTCTTAGTTATCAGATTATTGTTATCAGATCAACACAAACAGACATTAATGCCGGTAGCCTATGATATTCAGGTTTGTGTCTCTATGCGTTGGCGACACACACATCTGATCTGGCATTGGTAGGTGTGTGAGAGCTCTTGTCCAGTGTGGAGCTGATTTGGAGAGAGAGTGTTCTCGTGGAAGGACCCCTCTCTTCCTGGCCTGCGAGCGGGGACACGCGGAGTGCGTGAAGGCCTTGCTGGACGCAGGAGCAGATCGTTCACACGTTACCACTGTGAGTTCTCCATCACGTACCGTGTCTAAAATGTCAATTACATTCTGCATCTTTCAACATGTTAGAAAATACTGCCCCCTCTATTCATCGCCATGGTTACTCTAACAGTTGAGTGTGGGCATGTTGCTGTCTCCGTGTTACTCAGAATGTAATTACGGTCCTTATTTTAGTAACACTTAATTATGCCCTGGATTTCTCCGTTTGTTCTCATTTACTTGCCCAAAAATGTTCTGGGATTTTATAAACGTCTAAATAAAAGCTGCAGCGTTTAACGTTTTTGTATAAAAATAAACAAAAATCTGCTATTGAGCAAATACGAAACATACAAGTGTTTGGAACAGGCTGCTTACATTACCCCCATTCACAATCTTAAAATAACGATTTACAATTTGAGCTGTCAGGTCTGATTTCCCAGAAGATGCAAGTTTGTATTCATTTGAATTTTACACGTGTAAAGAAATGTACTTAAAGTAACCTGCAGTTTTATATTTTAAACAGAGATGGCGATAGAGAGGCAAAAGTTATGGATTGCAGCTTTAAGATGGTTTTCGTTGTTATGTTTGCCGGTCGGCGCATCTCGTGTGCATGTGTATATCCGTACCTGTGTTTTTGAATCACAGGACGACTGCACAGCTCTACACGCCGCGGTCAGTTCAGGTCACGTTGGTTCTCTGAAGCTCCTGCTCCACCACCCATCTCCTCAACCAGAACTGTCTCCTAGAGACCCCAGTCAGGAGCTCCCACACCCCGGCATGACCAATACCAGTCATCTCCTCAACCACAGTAACCAGGATGGCTGGACTGCCGCCCACATTGCCGCGTCCAGGGGCTACAAGGTGTTGTGTTGACCTTACACATTTACGTGACGTCCCAGCGAACAATTTTAGATTCTAAGAAAGTTTCCCTAACATTTCCATTAAGTAACAAAAACTAAAAACTGTTATTTTGAAAGTTCTTAAGAATAACGTTTTTGATGTATGAAGTATAATGTCGACTATTGTTACCGCAAGAATGTTATTAACTAACATTGAGAGAACTTTTCACCAATGTTCTGAGAATGTTAGCTGGGATGTTCATATGTCTAAGGTCATGCAGGAGCACAAAGGAATGGACGTGTTCTGTGTACATCTAGCCTGTATGCTCACACGGCTTGTGCTTTCAGAAATGCCTGGAGGTTTTGTGTAACCACAGTCAACAGGACATGGAGAAAAGGGACAAATGCAATCGCACCATACATGACGTTGCCACAGACGACTGCAAAAACCTGCTGGAGAACCTGGGTGAGTGTGATGTAAGAGAGTGACGTTTCTAGAACGTTTATGTTAGGTTACAAAAATGTTACAAATATTATTGTGAATGTTCTAGGAACCTTCAAAATGTTTTTGAGAAGTTGTATTAAAGTTATTGCTTGGTTATAAGAACATTATTCAAACATGCATTCAATTCTGTAACACTTTTTAAAAACATTTCACTAAAAATGTAAGAATAATGTTTTTTGATATACATGATATATAACATAACGTAAAAAATGTTCTACTAACCTTACTACAAGAACAATTCTGATAACTTTGAGATAACTTTTATAGAACGTTAGTTTTTATACAAACGTTAGTTTGTATACATTTGCAAGCTTCTGAAGCTTTTCTTCCCTTTTGGGGCCTTCTGCCCTGCTTTAGACTGGTACACGGTGGTTGTACAGGTGCTGATGGGCTCACCGGAGCGCCTTTGCCCCGTGGATCTCCTGGAGGACGGCTGCACTGTTGGCAAAGTCACAATTCGGCGCCACACCAGCTGGGAGGAGTTAGCCCGTGGTTTGACTGACCTGCTGACCAATCACCTGCAGCTGGTTTGTGGGAGCTGGGAGCTACAGGAAGAACTGGGGAGAGCAGACACTTTGGGCCTTTCTGATGACAGTATGGCTTCTGTGATTATAGGTAAACGCCTCCATAACTACTTGCCATTAATGGAGTTACAAAACTGTGTTTCTGACTAATGTTTCTAATTGAGTGAAAAAAGTATTGTGTGAATTATTCAGTGAATTCATTATTCTTGGAGACGTGGTGTTTAGATGGGTGCTGCTAGTGTCTGATATCGGTACCCCAATTTACAAATATTTGTATTTTTGAGGTGCACCTTGGATATGTATTACATTACACTTATTCATTTGGCAGACGCTTTATCCAAACAAACGTACAGTATATTCAAGTTATACATTTTGTCAGTATTTGCGTTCCTCTGGGAATCGAACCCACAACCTTTGCGCTAACGCAAAGCTCTACCGGTTGAGCTACAGCGGTATGTTCTGTTTCTTCATGCAGATTAAAAGTTCTTGTTTTTCTTCTCATTAATTCATTCTTAAAATTCACCAGTTAAGGTGTTACAGTTCACTGGCCAGTGTTTGAAACGACCGCGCTCACCTCTGTGCTGTGTATTCAGAGAAAAGGTTTGCTAAGACGGCAAGCAACCTGTAGCCTGGAGTCACGTTTGCGCTGGCTATTCTCGGATGGCCCGGCCTTCAGAACAGCTGCAGGGCTTCCTGAACTTCCCTCGCTCCCGTCGAGTTTCAATTTCTCCATCTCAGCACTTTCAAACTCCTGTTGTCCTAGATGCCTGAGAAAAGAGACGGGCAGAGAGCCGGAATATCCCAAAAGATGTTTAAATACATCAAATATCTCCCTCACCAGTATGATCTGTGATACAACACATCTGAACATAGGCACTGAAGCAGGAGCTGGTTAATCCCCAGCTAACAGGGAGCATTCTCAGAGCGTTGGCTAACGTTCTCCTAAAATTCTCTCAAGGTTATCAAAAACATTCTTGCAGTAACATTTTTGTAGCGTTATGTATCTTATATACCAAAAAGGAACATTTCTAAAATGTTACAGAATTAAAAAAGTGTTTGAATAACGCTCTTATAACGAAGCAATAATGTTCATCTTAAACAAATTGACATTTTGAACATTCCTAGAACATTCAAAATGACATTTTTAACATTTGTTACTTAATGGAGACATTAGGGAAACATTCTTACAAGCTAAAATTGTTAGCTTTTTAAACCACACACACAAACAAACGCTGTGGTTTTATTTACTCGTGTAAGCTCTGCTGTGGTTGTGCTGACACTGGCTCCAGAATGCATGAATGTAAAATGGTTCTTGTTCTGGGTGTTGTCCAGCACCACGCTGGGCCAAGTAGGGAAGGACGCGGGACAGGGGCCTAATTGAGCTTGGCTTGAGGGTTGTCATGCAGGGCTGCTGAAAATAAACTAGCCTTTTCCAAGTTCTCACCTATCTCCTTCACACTCCACCGGCCTGTGTTTTGCAGCCTTCCTTTCATCACTGCTTTTTCTGTTTACAATCAACTCCTCCCTTAAGGCAAGATGTTTCCTAACACCAGAATGAAGCTCTGCGGCCTACAGGGAGCAATGTGATGAGTGCCTGCTATTCCAGACAGAGAGTATGAGAAGACAGACGGACAGGAAATATTAAGAGAGGATTTGAGAGGGAAAAAGCATGAAGATCCATTTTCAAGGCTCTTAAGTTTGACATGCT
>JAZGTI010000317.1:49263-67474 GCA_036877585.1 Botia kubotai | reverse complement strand
ATATATATATATATAAACTACATAGTTTAAGTGTGTATGTGTGTGTGATTATAGTGATTCATATATTTATTTTTTTGAATATTTTATTTTGGAAAACTGTCCTCTGTATTTTGGCATATTTCAGTAAACTGTGATGTAAGCCTTTTAGTTTACAATTATTGTTTAAAAAATATGATATATTTATTGTAATAGGGTCTGTATCAATGCTAATGTGCTTTTCCAACCATCCTTAAGTAACCAAAACATATTTCATGCCTGAGTGAGTTTCTCCAGTGACCTATCAAACAAAAACACAGGAAAAGATTTTTGTCCTGGGTAATGTCAACATGAGATAAATAACAACAAATGAAATCCATGTGAGGGGACATCAGGTCCTTTGAAACATCTATCCCATCTGTTTATGGGTCAAAGAGGACTAAACTCAGCAGCTTTGTTGATTAAATACGCTTTTATCTAACCTAACCAACCACCCCAGCAATGTACCAAAACAGCTGGATTTACAGAGAGACAGTATGAGCCAATAATCCTTTGCCCAAGACATCAATATAAGGTGTAACCTACAGCAAATCAATGCTTGTCATTTCTCTGGCCCAGACCTACAGCAGTGCCCTTAGAATTTCACCAGACTTCTTCAATTGAGAAGTATGACTTGTTATCAAAACAAGATCTACACTGTTCTGACTTGGGTGACGTGTGTGGGACTTTAAAAAACAGATGTTCTGCAGTGTAAGATTGATAGTAGATTGATCATACCTCTTTAGCCTTGATTACTCTGCCTTCCTTCTGCAGGCAACAGATTTGTTTCTGTAGTCGGAGGTTGTGTTCTTGCAGCTGTCCGATCTTCTCTATTAGCTGGCAGATGTGCTCTAGGTAGCCCAATCCAGAACCTAGTGGGTTGGAAGGATTGGCCTGGTTTACCTGATTGTCAAGAAAACAGAAGATCATTACTGGTGATGGTAATTTTTCTTTACATGGCCCTCTGAAACATTTGATTCTGATTGGTCAAATGCGACATTCAGTGGTTTTTGAATAATTACTGCAAAGCTGTACATTTAATTTTGTAATAATGACTGTACATTGTTCTTTACATAGTATTGCTTGCATGTTCAGTTACAGCTCCATAACGAAGCATTCTCCACAGCCATTAGGTTGTCTTAAATTTGTTGATTGTGTTTATTTTTCTGTATAGAAAACCCTACCATTTTTCTTTTAGAAAAACACCCCACCCCTGTCTAAACAATAAGGTAAGTTCTAAATAAAGAGATTACCAAAGATGTTTATGTTAATTATAGGAGGTTAACCAAGTGTTGTCAGACATGTAAACAAGAACTGATGAAGCTGATGATGTGAGCAGCTGTTATTTACTACTGAAGGTATTTTTACTAGCGCAGTGGAATTCTTAATGGGCTTTGAAAAGATTTAGACAAACAAGATTTAGACAAACAGGCCTAATGGTTAGAGAGCCGGACTTGTAACCCAAAGGTTGCAGGTTCGAGTCTCAGGTCTGGCAAGGATTGTAGGTGGAGATTGTGAATTACCAGCACCCTCTCCACCCTCAATACCACGACTGAGGTGAGACCCTTGAGCAAGGCACCGAACCCCCAACTGCTCCCTGGGCGCCGCAGCAATGGCTGCCCACTGCTCCGCATGTGTGTTCACGCTGTGTGTGTGTGTTCACTACTGTGTGTGTGCGCACTTGGATGGGTTAAATGCAGAGCACAATTTCCGAGTATGGGTCACCATACTTGGCCTCACGTCACGTCCTTTCCTTTCCTTWAATGCTATTAGAATGATTGCAAAATCCAATTTGCTTACTGGTTCACTGGTGCTTCATTAAACAATGCTACATTCCAGAAGACCAGATACCTTAGAGAGTTAAATATCATTCACATTTTTCCACTGGGACTGACAATGTTAGGTAATCTCTCTGTACCAGACGTCCAAGACATTCAGCAGGGTCCTATTTTGCATTCTATTCTAATTTAATAATAAAGTGCATCTCGTTTGCCTCAGTGTAAACTGTAAACATAGTCAATATTATTTGAATTGTATTCGTATTTGAACAGTGACATAACAATGGTGCAGAATTTCAACTTCTCTTTAAAATTCTAAAATAAAGATTGCAGGTTTAAATGAAAAGATTTTTGCACCTCACTGTAAGTTACAGAAAAACATATGCACAGATTTTCCTAGGATAAAGGTAACAACACTGCAGGGCTATTTGCCATGAAGGTGGGAATGCAGAGTGATTTGGGGCTCAAAGTCTGAGGCTCTTGGCTGTGGCTCATAAATTGATAGTTCTGGCTAGATGGGAAAAGCACTGGGTCCTGTTGTTTATTTGTTGACTCATGTTTCTATCTCTGCATGTATAGCTGCAGATATGCACGTTTTTCAACAAATTCAAAGGAAATATTGAACAAATATTTATACAATTATCAACATTCCAAAATGTGTCCCAACAAAAGCAGGATGTGAGTTCAGGTTCCAGGCTTTTTCCCCCCGAAAGCTTTTCCGTGCCACTTGCGTCCAGTACAATCCCAGAGCCCGACATTAATGGAAACACAGAGGCTAAACAATAGAGGACATGACAAAGAGCTGAAATACTAGCACTTGATACATCACTTCCTTTGACGGAGTGTGAGATCCTCAACAGGTTCGGCTGTTGCTCCCTTGACCATGAACCTTTCTCATGCTTTTCTTTTATGTTACTATCAAACAATAATCATTACTTTAAATGTATCATATGATACTTGTTATGATTATTACATTATCCCACCCCCACCCCCAGTATTCCACCTATAATGTTTTGTTTCTGTACCATAATGAATTATTTTTATGACATACATGGCTGTTTTTGGCTGCAGGGTTTTTAAGTACTTATTGAAGTATAAAGGCGATCCAACATGCAGTAGAGCATTGGTGTATTTTTAAGGCCCTATATTTTAATACTGTTCTTTGCAATGCCTGTATAACATTATGAGCGATTCATGAAACATTTGTGCTGCATTATGCCACAGTTATTCAACATTATTGTTGCACCATGACTGGACATGGCTGTATAATATATTTTCATATCTCAAGCATCTTTTGATTACTTATTATATGAACGTTTTAATTATATAATGATTTGACTAATAAAACGTCTATCCTTTCTCTGCATCTGCCAACACTAAACTAGCACTGTTTGCTGTATAATGCTGTTCAAATCTTGTGTAAGCTGGACTGGCTCATTAATGAATCTGGCCCTTTAAAAAAGCCTTTTCAGTCTTTGCCTAAAATGTATGATTGGAAAAATGAACAATGAAAACTGACGCACCAGATGTCACAAGACAACAAACTCTGTAATTCATGATGTGAGGTAACCATAAGAAATAAACTGTTCTAGGTCTTTGTAAATGTAGAAACATGACAGATATTATCAGCTTTGCCAAGGATCCCAAGTGACCCAGAAGAAGAGAAGACAGAAACATTTGGGAAAGCCCCACTCCCTTCCTCCTCGCGTCCCCCACAAAGAGATAAATCTCTGTTGCTCATGTGTTGCTTATTGTTGCACAGGCCCAGGAATAAAAGGCCCATGGGGTGTTTTTCTATAATACATGTTTAGTTCACCTTTTGAAACAGAGATCCTTTTCTTGAAAGCTGTCTGTACTTCACCGGGACATTTTGTTTATATAATTGATTTATTAGATAATTGATGTTGTGGATGGAGTGCTGTTCTCTCTCTGCAGTAAGAATGTGGTGTTTTAACCACACACTGCAGTTCATCATAAACTGGGGAAAACAATTGTGCATATGCCTTTGGCTGGGATTGCAGGAAAAAATATTTTTCTAATTACATAATCGTTGCATTACCAAATATGAGGAAAGACATTATAAACCCATCAGAGAAAATAATCAGTTTTACTGGAAAATAACATTTTAAAGCGGTACTTAAAACATTCCATCACTGGAGAGATCTTGATAAAAAGGCATTAAAGTTGAATTTGAGTAATTTTGTTAAAACCAAGCACTACACTACAGTACACATATAAAAGCTCAGTTGATTAATCCACGATCACCCCGCCTTGTGTTAACACATCCATTCCATTCTTTTTTAAAGTAACACTATATTTTCATTAATCACAATGAATATTATGAGCCTAATGCATAAAGCTGCAAACTAATGTTGTTGGCTGGAATTATGTCTCACAAAACAACATTTGTGTATTTATCCAAGGGTGTCCTGCTAGACCAAGAAGATGTGTTGATATATTGATGTTTTTTTAGGTTATGTGTCATAACCTATTATGTCACATTTTGGGGTGTCGGCCAAATGTTTGAGGTTGGATGTGGTGCACAAAACTCTGCTTTCCATACCTCATCCATCATTAGATTAAAGTCTCACACTAGCACATTGGAAATGTTCGGTTTACAACTGTGTTTATATGATGCAGCTGAGGAATTCAAGCCCTCCTGGGGTGGGATGGGGAGGGGGCATTTAGGGCAACAGCAATTATATTGTCTTCATTCCTTGCTGACACCACATTTTTCCCTCTGTATCCGTCAGGTTAAACTCAGACAAACCCTTTTAATGTGCCATAGACCCACATATGGGGAGATTGACATCATGCACACTCCAGGCAACCAGCTGAACAGATACTTTTAAGTAAAATACTCTCTTTTTTACAATATCAAATGTCATAGTAAATATTGTTGTGATTAAGCCTGTTAAATCTTTTCTAAGACCTGCCACTTTAGATGTTAGCTTAGCAGCTCTCCATCAATGGACCTTAATGGATCAATGCATAATGGATTTTTTTTAAATGTTGTTTATGTGTATGTACAAAGAATAAATCTGTTCTACATAATTTACAATATACCCTAAAATCAGTGTAGAAAATCTGAAACTGTGTGTGAATTTCATCTGTGCCTGTAGTCTATTTTTATGGATTGGCATACACCTGCTGTACATTAAAATCCTCACTGTAGCTCTGTGTCCTTCCAACTCTCATAAGTTGGAAACAAATCAGATTAGAAACCAGGGGAAAAGAGGGCCCTTTGAAGTTGCCATGTTTGAAGCGGATGGGAAAAAAGCCCATAGTCTCTTTTCAATATCCTCTTCCTCAGACCACAGAGCTCCATTTAACAGGCAAGGGAATAGCTTATTAGCTGTGGTGACAGGTGATGATGAAGACTGAGTTTACTGCCCTTGCTACCTGTCATCACAGCTTCCATAAAGTAGACCGTTCCTCAAAAAAATACAGCCACCAGAAGACCCAGGCACTATCAAAGAGGCATTATTTGGGTAAATATTTGAGTAATTTCAGCTATTTGACACCTGTTTGATGCATCTAGCTAGGCTTGGACAAGCATGGAGGACTAAAGCACATGGTCCAGATGAGAGAGACATCGGCCTCACCAGCTGTAATTACCACAGAGATCTGCATGGTCTCTCAGCACAGATGAACAGGTACTGTGTGATGTGGCAGCCATCCTCTACATATCTGTAGCATACCCTACAGTAGCTCCTCTCTGTTCTTTTACTGTCCATTGACAGCATATGCAATGCTGTAGATATGTGTCATTAGTGATTACATTTTAAAAAGTAACACAGTGTGTTTTCCACACCCCATAAAAAATTAAACGTTACTAGTTAAGCTGCATTTAAAAAGCATTATATAAGCCTAAATACTAACCAGAGACTTTTTGCGATGTAGAATGCTGATCCATTCCTTTTCTGTAAGATCTTTTTTAAAATGAAAGGTTCCTTGATGAAAGGATGAAGGGTTCTTTCAAATGAAAGGTTCTTTGTTGCGATGGATGGTTCCATAAAAAACTTTTAACACCCACAGAACCTTTCTGGTGCACATAAGTAGTTCTATATAATCACTTTTTAGCATCTTTATTTCTTTGAGTGTTAGGAATGATCTGTCCCATTATTTGTAAATGGTTTATTGCTATAATTTATAATAGGTATATACTTCAGTTCATTTGACACTTTTATAAACTGCTGCTTGGCAGGGTGAGCCATTTGTGCACTACAGAAAAATACTTTTCCTTTTGCATAGAAAAGTTCTGCTCAGAGAAAGCCTTTTGTCCTGTTTTTCTCTTTGGTTATAGTATGCGCACGCATTTAGTGACAAGCCCATGACGTCAAGCTGATAAAATGTCATTATGGATAATGAAAAAGGATCCAAGTGTGCTTCTAAACTGTAAACAGAGGCTGTTTATTTTACCATGTTGACAACTGTCACAGGGTTCTGGGGTGTATCTCAAACACCTTAACTTTATTGAGTCAGCCGAAAGGCTCCAGGACTGTCACTGAAGTACTTAGGATGTCTGGACCACAATTTAGACAAATGCCAAACAATATTCTGAACATAACTTTGTTTAAATCTTTCAGCAGTTGCCTGCAATCGTGGCAGTCTGACAATTTTCACTGGGGTTTCTCTGAATTTATTTCAGACTGATCATCTCTTAATCACACTGCACATGTTTTTAGAATTATCAGTATTTTTGTCTTGTTTTAAAATATCTAAACACCCTTAAAATAAAATGTATGTATATACACAACTTTGAGAATTGTGTAGGATGTCTATGAATTACCCTATTTGAAACAAAACAAACCAGATAACAAAACATTGAAGATGCTTCACAAAAACATTTGACCTGTTTGGAAGGATGTTTTTATTTTACTGAAAAACAAGACAAAAACATTGATTACATGCAAAAAAGGTTTTTTGGTGTGCACACACTTGCAATACCCCAGTCCTTGAGTGAAATGTTACTGTTTGTTTATTATCTATTTTATCATTTATCTGATGGCATTATGGCTGACCATATCTGTTTATAAAAGCAGATGTAATAGCATGACATTACAAATAACAATAAAAGACTTGGAAACTGTTATAAATACCTCACTCAGCCTGCAGCACTCCTCCATGTACTCATCCAGACTGTTGCTCGTTGTACTTTTCCTCAAAGGCTGCTGTTGAAATTTAGGTTCGGTCTTATAAGCTTCATTATAAGCTTCGATAGAACTCTGTTTCCTTGTTTCTCTGTCCTCAACCATTGCAGTCTCTGTTACTTCCTCCTGTGCTGTCATGATCTGTAAGCCATCCTTGTTTTCCCTGATGTTCCACTGGGTTCTGTCCTCCGTCCCTTTTGAATTTATTGTGATATCCAATAAATCATCATCAATATTCACATCATCTGTTCTGTCTTCTAGAATAACAAAAGTGTCTTGTTCTGTACACACACACGTTTCCAAAGAGTCCAAACTCTCCTCAAGTGGACTCTTGGTGGGTACAGGGCAGTTCAAGTTACCAGAGTGACATGAAGACTTCCTGCTGTGGACTACAAAGCTTTGCTCTGAACCTGTTGGGGTGGATGGAGAAGTTGCTCCACTAGTCATCTCTACCCCAGAGTCCTCAGATTCAAATTTGTACAGTCTCGGAAGTCCAGAATCTGCAAAAACTGTGGAAAGATAGTCTGTTTTTGATTCAGGTATAGTTGACTCAGGAGCAATGCTGTGGACAGAGATCACCTCATCAACCTGGAGAGTCTCTGTATTATCTTGCTCAGACATTGATATGGAGATAGTTGATATGGAATCCTCCACATTTAGGAACTTCTCAGGAAGGTTGTTGAGGAACTTCATCTTTGTCAGTACCACCTTATTATCTAAAACCATATCCCCTTTACCTGCAAAATAAAAGTAAAAATAAGACAACTTCTGAACAATGTTGTAGTTTGACACATCAAACAAAGATTTTTAATGGGAAAAATATAGAACAGAGAAATGTTGGATAAAGACTAACATGTCCTCAGTTATTGTAAACAATCATTATTTATGTTTATAGCATTGGTATGTGAATAATGCTTATGTAATAGAGATTACAGCATTTATATGCAGACATGCTTCCCTGTGCTGACAAAAGAAACCTTATCTCACACTATAAAGCATTATTCAGCATTAGTCATCCACAAAAAGCTCATAGCACCGTCATAGTTGCTGTGTTGTTCTGTACATTTACTTAATGCCATTATAGAGCTCAGTCATATGTAACATACCTTCTTTCTTAGCACTGGAAATCTAATACATTCCAAGTGTCAGACAAATCCTACAAGTCTTATAGTAAGACTCTGTGCTTGTATCTTCCACTGAAAGAATCATGTGCTAATGTAGTCATATAAATTAAGAAAAACAACCTTTTTTGTAGATGCTTTTTTGAAAATGTGCTTATTGGCTTTGTACAAAGAAAAGACAAGCTCTTTGATGAGACAACCCCAACTTGCTGTTTTAACAAGAACACATTAGCACCGAAAATTGTGCTTGTCAAGCCATTTCATAATGTCTTGAAATTTCCATGACATAAGTAAAGTATATTTGGTACAATTAGGAAAATATGCTCCATATATTATTGGCATCTTTCATCACAAAAAAAAGAATGTCTCAGTCTTCTTTATTTTCATGGTCTCGTGGTTAGCAATGTTAAACATCAATTGTAAAACTGATTGGCAGGAAGAAGTGAGAGGAGAAGTTGGGTGGGAGACAGATGGCTAATTATCACAAATGATTCACAGGAAGTATAGTGGCATTCTAAACATGTTGGGAAGTAAATGCTCTACTGATTTACTGTATTCTGAATAAACTGAGACATTGAGAGTTTTCTAAACGGTTTTAGCTTCGAACAAAGAGGTTCACAGGTTCACTGATACAGTGTAAGATTAGATATCACATACTGAGGTATCTATCCTGAGGCCTTGAAATTTATGAAAATAATAACCATTTAATCTGTTCCCAGCTCTCTCATAGGCGAAAACAGGTTATTTTTCGTTACTTTAAATAATAAGCAGAACACCTGAAGGCCACCCATGTGTTCTGTGAGAAAATAATCTATTATGTTAACTTTTATCTGATTGGATAGCAACTGTGAAAACAGTGATAGCATTTCAGTTTTGCAGGGTCATACAAACTCTGCTTCTGCTTCCAGGTTTTTTCCCATTCCAAACAATGCCTGTGTTTTAATGCCTTTGCTTTCTTAAAGGCATTGCTGTCATTAACAATCCATGTGCACACAACACCTGGACTCAGTATAAACCTACAATATACCACTACAATGTAAGACTATAAATATACCATTTCATGAAATTCGTCGTTTTGGCTTAGATCCTATACTCTGTGTTACATACATTTACTTTTTATGTCATCTGCATGAAAATGTCTGGTTAGGGCACGGTTTTCATTCTTTTATTTGTACATACAAGGTGGGGCATTTGTTTTAGAGCAATTGCACTGGCATTTGTGACACATACAGGATTCCCTTCAGGAAAGAATGTGCCAATACATATAGGACCACACCTCAATCCTTTCAGAGTTTGAGGGATGGAAATTTGAACTTGGCGCCCCATTACTGTGCTGATTGGAATGGATACCTCTGTTTTGTCTGTTACGCACAAAACTTTTAACAGAGCAATGGCCTTTGAATTTATATTGAAGGGATAGTTCACCCAAAATAAAACTTGTGTTATCATTACATACTCACCCTTATGTTGGGTCCTTTAGGGACCTATAGATTTTGAGTACTTTGAACAACATGAAATAGTTCTTGTATAATTCATCAGTATTAACATATAAGGTTCTCTTCAGCTCCACATAAAACATGTCAGAGTTCATTAAGAGCTCAGATTTCGAAAGCAGTTTGAACAGATCATCAGCCTTTTCCAATTGTTGATAATTAGGTACAACCAGCACTAACATTAAATCCAAGCATACACAAGCATACAAATGTAAATGTACAGTAATTTGTGTGTTCTGCATGGGGCCCAGAATTATATTTTAGATAATTTACTTTTAAAGGTCAATTTGTCTGGCCCATTGGGTCAGCCTTTCAAACGCCAGCGCTCTCCAGCCAACAGTGCAGAAGTGCTGATTGTGGGACATTTTTGATGCCACTCAGTAGGAGCAAGTAGTCAGCATCCAAATCCCCCAAGGTTTTCAATTAACATATCCAAGACGTGGCTTCTTGTAAAAAGAGATCAAAAAGCCCTTACACAGCTCCTGGCAGCCAGGAATGTAAGTAATCCTAAGGTCCTTCATACTGTGTATAATGCATTCATAATAAAAAACAAGAAAAAGGAGATCAATGACAGTGTTGGCTGGAATCAAGACCCACATATTTCTAGTCCTTATCTTTCTGTAAGATGCAAATATCTGCTGTGGATTTAGTTCAGGTGTAAAGGACAGTTTTGATATTGTTAAACTATGTACACATCATTTTGCATACACCCAATAACAATCCTCAGCTGTGGCTTTGTGCTTGTTTTCTCATTTCTCATTTTTTCCACTTGTGAGGCAGCATTGTTAGTCACGTCCAAACTGCAGCAGCACTTTTCTCCTGGAGGAGAAGAGAATGTTTTTCTGTGTTTAACTGGCAAGTGGTTCACATTTTTGAGCTGATAAAATACTCAGTTCAAAGTCAAGAATTCTTGAATCGCCTGTTGTGTGTTTTTTACAACTTTATGTATGTTTGGTAGATAGAAACGCTGATATATCCCAGATGGATATTATAGCTCAGTATTTTCAAGTGATGTCTAATAAATATGTAATTTAAGGAATTTCTGTGAGACCCCAAACATATTTTGTCAATTATCTGTCCTGAAAGAGAGAGTCTACCCCAATTAAACAATGTTGCTGCTATTTATTTTACGATCAAGAATGTGAGAATTATTAAAGGGCCATTGACAGAAACATTCAGGGGGATAAAATGTGAAGAATTTGCTAGAAGAGAACATGTTTACTCCATGTGTCTCCATGCACACTCGTTTAGCACATTTGAACACTGTAATTGTGGGTTGTGCTTTACTGGCACACAGTTACAAAGTTACACTCTGTTTAACTGACATAAATTGTTGACCAGTGTCACCTCCACCCTCAAAACTTTGATGAATATTGACAAGAAATTCTTTTCTCTTATGTTTATTTCTACAGGTTAAGGGGCTGGCTTTTAATATAGAGTGACTGGTCACATGGCATTTATGACTCAGGTGATTGGCTCTAAAATGTGGGAGGGCATTCTCAATTCTCATACTAGAGAGCATTTGATTGGACACACATTTCTATATGATCCTATATGTTCTATATGTTCAGTTCTCAATATTTTGGTACCTTTTCCAGAAAGAGAACAACTGCCACTTTTAAATGTCCTAAAAGTTTATTTTTATTATTTTGTTGACTTTTAGGAGCACACCAGCATATTAACAGCCTCAAAGCTAACATTCATGGATTTAAAGCCATTAAACGTAGATATTTTTATTTTAGTTTCATGGAGTTATTTAGTTTTATGCTCCTACATCCAAGAGAAGCCTGGGGCTGGTGAGATATGAGTGGAAACTGTTGTCTATATCTGTGTCTATAACTGTTGTCTCTGTTTAGCTCCTAATAATAATCCCTAACACTGGATTACAGAATACCATCAAAATTATATGACACATCTATCATTTATCATAATTTACATGATCACACTTCAGATAAGACCAAATTTCAGTATAAAAAATTAATTTAAGTTACCTGATCATTATTAGTGGAGGCTTTGTGAAAAATATAGGTGCTTAAAGGCCTGCAGACACAGACATTGTGCTCCTGGGTGGAGAGGTCACATGCAGATCAGGGTGGGTCTTCTAATTTTACAGCCATGATAATGTTAGAGCCCAGATAGCCCTGAGGTGGGGGTTTGTGGGGGACAGACTAATTGACCACTATGAATCAATCATCTCTGTCCTTGATTCCATATATGGGCTGTTTTAACACCAATGAAAACGCACACACAAATTATGTTAAATTAGATAATACTGTAAATTACTGTACTGTTTTATGGATTAACGTTTTAATATAGTGTATGACTAATGTAACTTTCTATAGAGTAAATTATGATGAAATGTTTCGCCTAACAAGAAATTAGTGGTGCTTGCTAAGGCAATTATGACAACACATAATTGTGGTTAGGTATTAGTTGTAAGCATTAGTTGACTCATCCCTCTCTGATCGTGTTACGGACATGAAGAAACATCTACAAAACTTGTTAAGGTGTACTGGTTTAAAAAAATGGAAGAGTAATAATGAAGTAGCGGCCCAAGTCTTATCTGGGCACCAGGATGTCATAGAGATAGGATCTTATGACTTTGGCTTGTATGTATCCAATAAGCAACCACCCTGAACACCTTAGCAACCATATAGAAAAGCCCTGGCAACCAACTACAACACATTAGTATTTTGCCACTTTGCATAGACAAACATCACTCATCTTCTTCCTTTTACATTTTTCTTTAGAATTCATGTCATCCCTTATGTCTTCCCAAATGGTGTATGATTTTCTTCAGCAGAACAGCAGACGTTTATAGTAAAATAAGAGTTACATCATTTAGGAGAGAATTTTCTTTTTCAGATGAAATACCCAATTAGATGCACACCAGAGTTTAAAAAATGAAGGCAAAATCCTTGAGTCGCTCTGGCTGAATTGTTTAAGGAGGTGACAAAGGCCAGATGTCGGGTTTGATGAGGTGTGAAATACAACCATACACCTTTTTCTCCCTTCCTCTTAATCCTCAAAGCCAGAAGACATTTGGAGCCTAACACCTCTCTGTCTCTCTCATCACAATGGCTGAACATTTTCTCTCCACTCTCTTCTTGCAGCAGGGCAATGCTTTTGACCCTTGAGGAGTCTTTCCAGAAGCACATTATCAATGTGCTTTATCAATCAAATTAGGATAAGACAAGAATGTGCGGGAGCAGCTACATCAGTCAAGCCTTTTGGCAAACTCACCCCAGCAGCCATTGGCTAATTCTCACTCCTATGTCTTCGAATTCCTTACAAAATCTCTATGAAATTGTAGATTTCAGAGGAAATTGTTAAACTTTGGCAGTAAGATTTGATTACATTAACATCTAATTCTGACCATCAAATTCTGTTGAGAAGTATTACCAAACAGTGAAGAACCTTCTAAAGTCACAAACATCAGAAGCTGAGGAGCAAATTCTGTGGGAAAAGCTTCACACCCCTTCAGGGAAAACGTCAAATCCATATTACCTGTTTCATATATCAGTGACTTAACACCGGCTGACCTTATACATGAAGAATTCGGCTCAAGCATGGCCATGCCTGGTTTCAGTTATGAGTCACGTATAATATAATTCAAACAGAGGCGAAGAGCTTCACTCATGAAGCTGCCACTACTAAAGTATTCACATCTGATATCACTCTGTTGCTTATGTTGGTTATGCTTGAGGCTGAATCACACCTGTTTAACACTCTCTTCCCTTTGTCTTTATCATTGTAAGACATATACTGTCACATTTTTGGTCTAAACTATCAATTACTGAGACACACCTGCTTATTGAGCTAATCCAGTTAAATATAAACAATAATACAATATAGAAGATAAACAATAATACAAAAGAGCTTTTGCATTATGCACTTTATAAGGAGAAAACATGAAAAAAACAGGTTTTACAGCCCAATGAAACTTTTTTAAAGCTCCAAAAAGCATTTTTTATTTTTTAGTTATTTAAAAACCATCTATGTGCTATTGCTTTCACGATTCAGAAACTAATATGCTGATATGAAGAACCTATATATAACGAAACATCAATAACTTCAATAACAAAAATCTAAAGAACCACAGGACCACAGAAAAACTTCTTTTTAAGAAGCATGTGCAACCTTTCTTTTCTCCAAAAAGTGATTTTCTAATTAACAGTATGTGGACTCTTTTAAGAGCAATATCATGTGGTGGAGATGCTGGCTTAGACTTGACTTGTGCATGTTGTTTATAAACTTGAATATAAAAAAAGTTTTAAGAAACCTACAAAGCTTATAGTGGATATAAATCATCCGAAAATAGGCTTTTAATTCATTTCTAGGCTAAAATGTTGATATTTAAAATATTACTTTATTTTTAAGGTTCTGTCATATCTAGCTACGTGAGGATAAACTATAGCCATATGTCCATCAAATATACAGTAACACTAGACTGCACTGCATCTCTCATGGCAACAAATTAGGTAGTGGTGACACTTCTAATGACATACAATCTAAACTAAAACAAAACAAATGGCGTACAAATGGTGTTTTTCATTAAGTTGACTTCTGGTGCAAATTTCTTAGTAATTAAGCTTGCGTGGCTATTTAACATAAGCATCACCAACAACATTTCTGAATATAATAAGGCTTGTGGGTTTTTATATTAGCTCAACTTTTGAGAGTTAACTTCACTGAAATGACATCAACCAAAATGCTAAAAACAACTACCCGTGGAACTTCTTTAATTCATGTTTTGAAGATAACTTTACGGTGTTCAACCAAGCACATAACACTTCAGAGTTCAAATGACAGGTTTCTAAAAAAAACAACACCTCAGCCAGACAAATTACTACCTGTGCCACAAATCCAGGTGTTACACAGATCTGACTAGATGAAGCATTATGTCTCCATGTATCCAAAGTATCAAAGTATGTATTAAGTAACACTAGTTTACCTTTTCTCCATGGGGCAAGAATGGCAAAGGATTTGTGCCAGCTGAACACCATGCTTGGTTTTCTCTTCTTAAGACTCATTGTGGACGTCCTCAACTTCAACCTTCAGTGATAAGAGGAAAAAAATCCTCTTTGGCTTATTCAAGCACACTTCATACCGCAGTGTTGATCTTCTTTCTGAGTTTTCAGATTGTTAGAATGTCCCAGAAGGGCGTGCAGCTGATGGTATATCCACTTTTAAACATATTGCCAGAATAGTTTCATACAGCCTCACACACAAGTGAATGCGAGAGAAGGTGACTGGGCGGTTTTCAGCGTGCCTGCCTGAGTGTGTGAGTGAGCTGTGTGCTGTCCTCTCACTGAGAATGAACAGGCTGCCTCCAGCACTACCATCAGCAGCTGGAGGAGGGGTGACACATCTCCAGATGGAGGGAGGAGAAAGACTGTGGAGAAAACCTTTGTGGAATGATAGCGGGAGAAGTTGGAAAATGTGTTTTGCAATCAAATGCCAGTGAGTAGGATATCTTTAATTCCTTCTTAGAAGCCATTTGCTGGAGAAATGCAGCTCATAATGTTGGCTTGAAAAAAGCCAACATACTGTTGTTGTACAAAACTTTGGTTAGAGTTTATTTCAAAACTTCCCCTAACCTCTAAATTGAACTGCTTCTAATGTGTTTAAGCTACAAAAAAACCCAAATCGATCAAAGTCCTTTAGTCTGTTGTGACTAAGCTTGTTTTTATATTTTTATTGTTGCTTCATTTTATGATCAAAGTGTCTGTTTTCTCATGGCGGAATATTTCCAACCCCCCCAAAATCCTGTAGGCTTAAGGCTAGTTTACACTGCCCCAGCAAACACTAATAAACACCAAATTCCAGAAGTTGTTGGATCAGGTTTGGATTTTGTTATTGTTTGTTAGGTCAGTGTGAAAATGACAGTTCTGTTTCCCAACATTCTAAATAAAGCAGCCAGCTAGAATTTTTAAAATGTTTTCTGTCTGTCTGTCTGTCTCTCTCTCTCACACACATATTGCTTTTACAGTCTGTTGTACATTATGTTCAATTTATAATTCATCCTAAAGGTCAATCAGGTTCATTTAAATCACTGTTTTTTCAATTACACATTAACCAAAATGCACATGTAAACCAAACGGTTATATTTTAGCAATCAATGCTACAGTAAAAAGTACAAATATTTCCATTCATAGAGAAAAGATGGAATTCAGACACACCCACACACTACAGCTCCTCTGGCCATAATGACAATCTTTCTCATCCACTCTATTGTTCATATGTGGGAGGGAAAGCAAGTTAGAAAAGTAATGTAGTGCTAAATGAAGCATCCCATTGTTCTGGGAAAGAAACAACACAATAACTTGTTAACAGAGTTTTTTAAAACATTTATTACAGCCTAAATATATATGTGAAAAACAGATATTTTTTGGTTTGTTTTTGTTTTTTACACTGGTGTCATCTGAAGCCATTCCTGTTTTTTGTGTTGTTTTGGTAAAGAACAGGTGAGGACATTACATTAGTGGGGTGACAGACTCAGCAGAGTGGTTAGAGATCTTGCCCTGAGCTATCGGATGGAGCTTTGAGTAATTACCTCAGACAGGTCTGGACAATGCTGAGGTCGTCTTACGCTGTTCCATTGTAAACAAAATGAACATAAAAGCCACTCATGTTCCTTGAAATGTCTGTTGTGTATGATTGCATAGTTGCCACTAGCTTGCATAAAATCAACCATCAAACAATTTGACATCTTACATTGGTGGATGTTGTTACCTTTTGTTCTCGACCCCACACAAAGTTTCAAGAACAACTCTAACAACACAAACCACACTGCTGAAATTGCTTAATAGTTAAGAATCCCTCATCATTGCCTGTCTCTTTTATGCACCACGATTCTCTCTAATAGTTAACATTATATTAAACAAGAATTCGTAAATAGAGATCATAGAATATTGGCCAGTTTGAAAAGAGATTTCAAAGTTTAAAGGGATATAAGTCTAGCTTATTATGGGTGATTGCTAGGGTGTTATTTCTGATTACTTGGGCATTGATGATTGTCAGTATGTTCTGCCTGATTGCTAGGGTGTCGATTAGAATAGCAGGATGTTGGCTTTGTCATAAACACTCCACACACACACGGTAACATACTGTATGGGATCTTTGCAAGTCACATATGAGATGAACTTCATTGGTTCTTTGGAATTACACAGAGATAGGATGTACAATGATAAGACAAAGTTGGCCAAATGTGTATTTGCTTGGGAACATTCAATGTAAGTGTCTTGTTAGTTTTGGATCCTGAACACCTTAAACTTTCCAGATTTGAAACAGTGCATTTTGAATTATTATTAACACTGTATGGAACATTTCATGCTGCTTTGGGCCTTTCTGAGTGGTTCAGATAACAAAGGTTTGTTGAGGTTGCAGGAGTGTTTCTGTCATTAGAGACAATTCTTAGAGAGTTTGTAAATGAGAACTGAGAAATTTAAATGGAATGTTTCAATGGGTTTGTGACCTTACTACATAATCTATTTGTAGATTATTTATGCAGGGAAGTGAGTTTGCCCTAATGGAAAACAAAATGTGAGCAGGTGAGCCCCTTAAAATCAAGAAATACAACAAGGACACAATTATGGGGCAGTACTAGTTATTCCCTTATAACTACTCTAAGTTTAACTAATTTAAATTACTTTCTCAAGGTAATCAAGTCTCCGAACTTATAAAATAATATAATGGGATCAATGTCAAAATGTCACTGTATGCTCTTATATGAATAAAACATCTTTATTTCTAGTAAATGTAATTAGCTTCACTTTTTGCTGATGTGACATGAAAAAGTTTAACTGGAAGTATGAGAGGTCAATCGTTTTCAGATCTGGGGCCGTGACATATTGAATATTTTTGGCAGTTATTGGTTTTGCTTCATTTAATTACACAATACTTGATTGACAATAATTACAACGATACACTGATCATAGGTTAATCCTAACCTATGATTAATTAATGATTCATTAATTGTGGTTAAATCATAAGGAGTTATATGATACAGGTGTGTTGCGATTGTTTCAAAGGACAATCGTGCTTTTATAAAAACAAAACAATGTATGAAAATAAAGTGGAGGAGTAAAGAGTTTATGCTGAGATGATGGGTCAGTGAATCTGAGGAGCGGCAAGCTACAAATTACAGAGGAGTGCCAAGGACGTCTGAATTCTTGATTTAGCAAACACAGTCACGGTCTCAAGACAAAATGGGCAACAGACACAAATGAATTTAAACCCGTAGACATTTAAAATCAAAATGCATAAAACTTAAGTGGAAATTATTTTTCTATAATGGGCAATAAACATGGAACTTTTTTCAAGATTACGTTAAAATGTATGAGAGAATTTTTAAAAGTACAAATATTCTATGTGCCTACAATATATCTCTCCATGTGTCAAGTATTTTAAATGAGATATTAAAAAAACAAGCATAATTATACAAGTTATCACGTCATGTTGAACACTGTTCTGGATTGTTTTAAAGAATTACATTTTCAATAAATTGTGGTCTTACCATCTTAAATCTCTCTCTAAATCATGTTCGCCTTGTGGGAACTACAAAGAAGTTTAATACTTAAAAAGTCCATAATTCTCCTGAGATTCTAACATCTTAGGAAGCAAAACAAGCATAGATGTTTATAAATGAT
>JAZGTI010000317.1:2789-49213 GCA_036877585.1 Botia kubotai | reverse complement strand
ATTCTATGTGCCTACAATATATCTCTCCATGTGTCAAGTATTTTAAATGAGATATTAAAAAAACAAGCATAATTATACAAGTTATCACGTCATGTCGAACACTGTTCTGGATTGTTTTAAAGAATTACATTTTCAATAAATTGTGGTCTTACCATCTTAAATCTCTCTCTAAATCATGTTCGTCTTGTGGGAACTACAAAGAAGTTTAATACTTAAAAAGTCCATAATTCTCCTGAGATTCTAACATTTTAGGAAGCAAAACAAGCATAGATGTTTATAAATGATTTGAGAACTGTATACCTTGGCATATTTATTCAATAATACAGTTTGAACAGATTCACAGTAAGCAGAACCATATGGGCCTCCAATTGTGCAAAGATCTTTTTGACTTAATACTTTTTCTGATAGTAAGGGCATATCTGGTTTAGATGTCCAAATTATGTATTCCATGTGATAAAATGGTTTACTTCCCAGAATTCTTTAAAGTAAAAATCTAGTAAATAGTAAAATCAGAGCGATTAATACAACCTAAAGCCACCAAGCCCCAAAGCACCCTTTACTCATTGTGTTTGATATTTTGTCACTTCTTTTCAATTCAAAATGTCATTGATGAGGTCAGACAGAACCAGGGTATTTTCAGCTTTTACAGCTGCGGTGAAGCCGGACAGACCCCCCGTCACACCCCAAACACCACTTTCCCTAAACTCCCCAGATATTTACCCTAATCTCATTTCCTCAGATAGCAGGCTGTGCAACAAAGACATCAAATGGAACAGCGGGCATGATTTATCATATTTCCAACTTACAACATTTCCAATGCTCTTCCAACACTGTGCCTGACAGAATGTATTTTTATACTTTATGTTTGCCTGTTTCTTTTTTCTGATTTTGGGTTTTTCCTTTTATTATTTTCTGAGTTTATTTGTATGTATCAAGTAACAGATCAGCCTAGTTATTTGGGGGGTACGCTCAGTAATTTATAAGCTTGATATAAAAGGGAAGGGGATGTTGCCTGAACCAAGAATAACCAAATTAAAGGTAATTTACTTCCAGAACTTGCCACTTTGGGTAATAAGGAAAACAGTTTGTTGTTTTGATGTTATTCCACAGATAACATTTCCGCCAGCTCAAATCTGCCATGATTACATTTGGCCTTTTCCTGATCTTTCCTATCTGAGGTGTTGATTTTACGGTAGACCACTGTTTACATAAATATTGCTGGAATTGGGTCAGACTTGGACGAGACAGTGCCTCTACTTCTCACCACCCACTTTGTTAGACCTCCATGACCTTAGTTATTAAATTATTCTTAGCTAGTTCTCAGGTATAGCGTTAAATTGTTATCAGCTGAGCCTTTTTAAAAAATATGACTGCTGCCTTATGGTGTTCAACTATATAAAAACATATTGGGTTTTCAGAAAGTTCACTGAAACCTTACATTCCAGGGTGCTTCAATGGAAAAAAGCAAAACTGTTCCCAGAAGTTTCTCTTTAGCCAAAGCTTGAACAAATGCTAAAAGTTGTTTTGTCAAAATTGTACCTTAGTTTTTGCTTTATTTGGTTATTTTTTCCTTTTTCTCATAGAAATGTTTAGAAGTCTAAGCTGCAGTTTTTCATACAACAACATCAGCTGGTCTCCAGTGGCATACAAACACCAAAAAAACATACAAATATACCCATTGAACCAGCTGTGATTTACAGCAAACCTGACACAGCATGAATTAAATAGATTAGCACTCAAACATTACAGTCATTATAAAGATGTGGGTAAAAATGTTATGTTAATGTGATTAAAATGTGATGGATAAATGTCTGATATTCATAGTTTTGTTGGTATAAAAGGATAGAAAACAGCTGTTTTGCCAATCTCCAATTCACCAAACAAAGACAGGAGTATAAATATCTCCCCACTGCTGTCCATGCACGTTTACATGACTACACCCCCTACACCTGTGTGATGTTTGCACCTCCTCAAGCATGAACATGAGTTCTACACTTTGTCATTTGATCTTTAAAGCAGTGAATAAACCTATATTTATCCTGAGAGGCAGGACAATAATGCCGGCCCATGTGCAGGATGATTTATGATGAGTACAGGAAACCTTAAAGTGTTTGCAACAAAGAGACAGACAAGTTTCCACATGCAAGCTCCTGCTCTGGTTGTTGCCTCAAGATGAAGAACAATGTGGGCAGAGGACAATAAAGACAGCAGACAAAATTCATGCAACAAATAAAATACACTTAGATATCTTTAAAACAGAAATGTGTATTTTCTTTCTTCATCAGAAAACCCTCTATCTGTCCATTATGAATGATAATGAATGATAATGTCACGTTGGTTCATAATTACAGACATGACTTGTGCTGTCAGTAAACTACCTCAGTAAAAGATGAGAGAAGAGACAAATATATGAGTGTGACGATTTGAAGTCTAAAATAACAGGCAGAGAGTTCCAGTGAGGGAAATGGGTTAGAAATACAAATAGGTTGTTTCCATTTGTTTACAATGAGCCAGTTGTCTACTATAACCCTTCTGATAACCTGGAAATACCCCCACCACCTAGCTGACACACCCAGCACATGCAAAACCAGCAAAAGGATTTGTCAACTACACGTGTTATTATTCTGAAAGAATTCACAGTGCAAAGTTACCTCTTGAACCCCATTGTTTGACTATGGCTTCTCCTGAATTTTTGAGTCAATTATTTGCCAAGGTGAAAATCAAAGACATTCAACACACTAAATTAAGCTATGTGTCAGTAATTTTATTGAATAGTCAGTGCAAACACACTGTACTTTTTTTGCCATTCATAGAACAAAAATTAATGTTTGAAATGTTCTACACTTGCACAGATGCTTTTGACCACAGCAACCTACAGTGAATTTAAGGTCTACATTTTTCAGTCTATGTGTTCCCTGAAAGTTAACACAATGCTCTACCAACTGTGCTACAGGAACACTGGATTTTCTACAGACAATGTAAAAATGGGTAAAATACTACATGTTAAAATACACACCTGTTTCCTGTAGATCTATGTTATTTGGGCAAAGGCCTTGTATACATTTTTATGTCTCTTACGCTTTATGATGACCTGAATAAATAGAAAACCGTCAGATACATTCTTTCCCTATTGGATTTCAGGTATAATTTGGGCAGGTTTGGCCTCAGGCTCATGTAGCATCTGCAGTTCATTCTTCAAGACGAAGGAAAGGTATTATGGCTGAAGAATCACTGTGCGGACACGTGAGCAGGGCAAACACTTTCTCAAAGAAAAGATAAGAGCTCTTTGGGACAGTGTGCAGGAGGGAGACCTGTCCTTTGACAAAAAGTTGTTTTGTAAATGGATCTGCTCTTATCAAGCGTGAAGAATTTCAGAGCCATAAAGCACAAGTTGACATCTTTTTCAGCAAAGTTCAGTTATGTTAACTGATCATGCATTACTAATATCATAAAAGACATTTTATGATCATTATTTTGAAGAATTGGCTATATTTTGTGTGTATTCTTCAAATATTTCAAACACAGTTTTCAGTGTAACTTAGATGCGTTCAAGTGTTGGGAGAACATCTAATCAATAGGAAAAGGGTATAGGTTACATTTTTACAAAACGCTGGAGTAATTAGCTGCCTAAAATGATTAATTAATAAAAAATTAAATAATTTCAGTATATACGTAAAGTGGTTTCTAGATAAAATCTTTGCGGCTCACCTAGTTTGAACCGACATAGGCAACGCACACGTTGGCAACACTTTAGTGACACATTGTGGTTAATTCCGGTTATAGCATCCAGAAGTTAGCAGCACGAACTCTGAATTCTAAGTGGGTCCGAGTTTGATAGCTTCAGTGGTTTACTTTGTTCCTAGTTTAAACCACGGTTTCATATATAATACATATATGATTAATAGTTGTTATATTGCTTGGCAACTGCAAACTTGTCTGCTGTCTGTTCCAAAGGCTCACATTACAGTCGCGCGTACTGTAGGTTGTTGTGTAACTAGGTTTTGTTGTTTTTAGTAAAAGTTCTGTATGATTTTTTTTTAAATTAAGAAAAATACATTCTAGCACACTTATATAATTTGTATTTCATTCTGCAATTTTAAAATTTGTACGTAATTTATGTTGTGTCATATTTGCGTATTTGCACGTTGTTTGACTTACTCTACTGAATTAGATAAAGCTTTGCAGCCCATTTGCACAGAAACGGCGAAAATGAGCAGGTAAGTCTCCTTAACGTGCATGCATTACACAAATGTTAGGTAGAGTCATGCTTTTACTCACTTATGTTTTGCATCGTTTCAGCATTGTGAAAGATAAGGCACGCAGTGTTTCTCCTCATTGTGCCAAACCCAATGAATCTGTAGAGCAGTCCACTACAGGTAGAAAAAGATATACACACATAAAATAAATGCCCTAAAAATTATGGTAGACCTGTCTGTGCACGTTTATGCATTTTACGTAAATGTCTGAACATTACAGAAATCACTTCTTGCCACCCTGAAGAGATGATCATTACCAAAGAGATGGAGAAAGAGGAAAAGCATTTGATGGAGGAGGGAGAGAGAAAAGAAAGGGAAATGATGGAGAAGGTAAACAGGTTTGAGCAATGCATGTGGAAAATATGTTAGGGCAGTGTACAGGGCTCCCATGGTCATGAAAACCCTGGTAGTATTGTATTTAAACAATTTAAAATAGTAAATGTAAATATTACATTGTCATTTGTTCATGTATATCTTTTATACTGCAGACTCGGGTCCGTATTGTCATTAAGGGCCTGTATTAATGCTATGTGTTTTGTTGACAGGCTAGACAGTCATGAAAGAAAGATTCTCAAGACATGTTATTCAAAAGACTGCAGCACCTTCTGGAAAAAAGCAACATCTACTCAAAATCTCTGCTCACAAAGATGGAACAGCAGCAGCAAGAGGTGTGTATTGTGCTCAAATGACAGGGAAGAGCTGTCGCACTGCAAGGTTTACTGTTTCCGGATGTTGATCTTACTAGAGTGGTTTTATCTGAAGTGAATTTGGCTACCGGACTAAGTGGCACAGATGCAGATGTTTGTGGGCAGTAGAATGTTAAGCAACCAATCAAATACTACTGATATTTAGGTCTGCCACCCCCAATTGTGGGATTGTAGCTGTTTAAGATGTTTAAATTAAGAGTTTAAAGACCAGCCTACTTGATATTCTTGAAAGCAGTGTTTTTTCTGTAAAGTATCTTATGATTGGTTCAAAATGATGAGTGACATGCAGCATGCATAGCTGCATTATTGCCACTGACTAACGTGTATGTGTTGTAACTCAACCATCGATTTTTATTTTGATGATTTTCTCGACACAGGAAAAAATAAAAAAAGAGAGACTTGAAAAGAAAGCTGCTAGTCTGAAGCAAAGGGTAAGTTTCTAAACATGCTTATCTGCCTGACTTTGTTGCATGTTAAAATAACGCTTTATTGACTTGCATGTATTGTTTTTTGGCAGGGCGGCAACAAAAAGACTAAAAGGTGGGTCTTAAGAATTTACATTTAAATACATTTAAATCAATTTATTGTATATGTAAATATTCATAAAATGGCCATAGTTAATGTGGAGTACCCATTACTGTGTTCAGAAGAGGATTACAAAATTGCTGATGTTATGTCCAAAGAGGTGAGCATTCATTTTTGTTTGTTTTTAATCTACACCATAAATGACCACTGATGTGGCTATACTGATGGGGCTATTTCTCTCTCCTTAAGAAAATACTGTCAAAGGAAGCTTTCTTGAATACTGTCAAGAAACCAAAATTGGAAGTGGTGAGGTTTTTATTCATTTTTTTTCAGAAGCTGAGATTCTCCAAGTTGCGTTTAAAGCTGTAAACCCACATGTGATGCCACACATTTATTACATAAATGTTACAGGAAGTGTCTTCCTGTAAATCACTTTTTTTAAGGATTCTGACAATCTGTAAAACTGGAAGCTGAGGATATAGAGAAGCTAAGTGACACAAACTCTGACATCAAAGGGCGATTGTCTAAAACTTTGCGGGAAAACAGCAAGCAGATGCTGGATCCAGAAAGAAAAGTAAATGGCCAACATGTACCTGCACAACAACCCAGACTCTTCACTAGAGGTGTGATGAGGTGGTACCAGGTGGAGGGCATAGATTGGCTCAGGTTAAGTGCTTAATGTAAAGTTAACCAGCAGATGGCAGTACAGTTACTTCCTGCCAAATGCTTTTGCTGATTGCCCATTAAGCATTGATGTGTAACTGTACAATATGTTCATAATGCATAGCTAACCTAAACACTTTTTCTGCTTTATAGATGCTGTGAGAGAATGGTATCAATGGGATCCTTGCTGATGAGATGGGTCTTGGGAAAACCATACAGTGCATTGCCCATATTGCTATGATGGTTGAGAGGAAGGTTCTTGGGCCCTTCCTGGTCGTGGCTCCTTTGTCCACTCTGCCAAACTGGATTACAGAATTCAAGCGCTTCACAGGTGTGAAACAATACCTTATAGCAAAATTTTAGCTAAACAGTCATTGACTGTTTGAGCATGTTGTTTTTAAACAGTAATAAGAAACTTGACTATTGCTTTCTGTGTTTAAGGTGGCTGTGCTGCTGTATCATGGCCCACAGAGTGGATGGACTTGGTGAAACAGATTTGTCAACACCAAGGCCCTCTCAAGATGTGTCCTGTTGTTGTTACCTCCTTTGAAATTGCCATGAATGATGGGAGGTTTCAAGATTCAAAGCATTTATTGTCATATGCACAGTGAGGAAACAGGTTTCCCTGTGCAATGAAATTCTTACTTTGCTGTCCCCAGTGAATGCCAGGACAGTTACATAGACTAAAGTACAGAAAAAAAAAACTTTAAGAAATATACAATAAGGTGAAAAATATACAATAAGGGGGCAAAATATACAATAAGGGGAAAAATATACAATGAGGACATAAAATAATAAATACACTCTGAAAATAGGTTGATGTGCAAATTGAGTAAACAGTGCAATTGAATAATGTGCAAATTGAATAAACATGTGCAAACTGAAGGGTAGTTATACCCTAGAAGGGTAGATAGCTTCTCTGCAGTCAGTCAATTTCAGCGTTTTACTGTCTTAGAACTACAGAACAGCAGTGGTGGTTCTACATTGAATTGCACCCTGGGCGAAACTCCTTCCCGGCGCCTCCCGACCACCTCGCACCCGTTTCCTCCAAGTTCGTGTGCCGCCCCTCACGTTTCATGAGAAACTGCCGCCCCGGGCGGCTGCCCCGTTCGCCCATGCCTAAAACCGCCCCTGTAGAACAGTATTTAGTGTCTCTGGTCTTACTATGCACAATTCATCAGTATAGTGTAGAACTTTTTTATACATTTATTTACATATCCAAGATGACAAGGCTGGGCAATATTACCCAAAAGCTCATGCATGTTTCAACCATGGGTATTGGCCAACCCTACATTATTTCTTAATGAATATTTTCTTTCACCCTTAGGCCACATTAAGGAATTAAAATCTATTGCATGTGCTGTTTCAAATCTTTAAGTTTATCTGTGAATAAAAGTCATGCTTGTCTCTTCAGTTGCTCCTGACAGGAACACCCGTGCAGAATAACCTGTCAGAGCTGTGGTCTCTCCTCAACTTCCTGCTTCCAGATGTGTTTGATGACCCGAAGAGGTAAGAGGTCAGGTGTAACTTGGGTCAGATAGACTATTGCATGATGTATTTAGAATCGAGTAGGTTCGTCCTAATGTGACAAAGTATTAATTTCAGGCACACTGTGTGTTGGCTTCTACAGCACAAGTCAAACATATTGGTCAGTTTATTAAAATGTGTTCTTTGTGCAGATGAAGAAGTTTTCTACTGATCCAGATGTGTTCCTCTTCCTCTTGAGCACATGAGCCGGTGGTCTTGGGATCAACCTGACATCTGCTGACACAGTCAATATTTGACAGCGACTGGGTATGAATTTATATGTGCCACTTCCTGTTTAGGTAAAGAATGAAAAGCCACATTGTCAGTGTGTAATGCGTTATGAATTTGCAAGCCCAAGATCGGTGTCACCGTATCAGGCAAACAAAACCTGTTGTGGTTTATTGCCTTATTACAGCCAATACTATTGATGAGAAAATCCTGGAGAGAGCATCTGTCAAGAGAAAGTTGGAGAAGATGATTATTCACAAAAGTAAGCAGCAATTACAGAAAACAACATGGCACCTAAAGGGCTCCTAGTGAGCTGTTCCCATATATAGCTTTATTCTATGGCAGCCTAACTGCATTACACCTTTTAGGCTCTGATGTGCTCATGTATTGGCTATCGAAGGTTATTAGCATGTTATTGATTAAAAATTAAAACCATTGGCCATACAAGGCACATTCCAAGGTTTAATTAATAGTTCATTGGGAACATTTATTGTGTACCATATGATCTAAAGCCAGCTTTTTTGTGTGCTTTAATGTAATTAAATGCCTACCATATGATGCCTTAAAATGCTCTCTAGGTCACACTGTCTTTGTATTTAGTTTTGATTTTTAAAATCTGTAACAATTAAACCACACAGAATCTTTAAACATTTTACATTATTTTTGAAGAAAATGAGCTCTGTCTCTCTCTCTTGTCTCTCTCTCTTTCTCTCTGTCTCTGTGTCTGTAGATCAATTTAAAGGTTCAAAGGCCGAACTCAAACAGACCAAAAGCTGTGTGGATATAAATGAGCTGGTAGAACTGCTGAAGTCTAGAGACTATGACAGGTAGACATTTATTCTGTATATATTACTAGCTTTGATACATTAAAGACACAATAGAAAATCCTTATGTTGACCATACCACATTACAAAGTGGTCCATGTTCTATGATCTATATTATAGTGTTATTAAAGTCATACAAAAGTTTTGGATATGGTAAACTTCTATAACATTTTTTCCCTCACAGTCATTTGGGCTTTGAAAAAACATGGATATATAATGACAAGCGGTTACAGTTATTTGGGTGGCATGTTCCCATTAACACTATTGTGTAATGTTGCACTGTAATGTTGCTTCAGTCAAGACACTGCTGTTTTTCACTGCAGGGCAGTGAAAAGCACTAAAGGAAAGGTCATTGGACACTGATCTGGAGTTTCTGCTGGACCGCAGTAACTTAATGAGTAAATGTCCTTCAATCTTACATCTGAAGAGTAACACTGTGTGTGTGTGTGTTGTAATGCCCCTCTAATGTGAATAAAATCTCTTTTAGGTCAAAGCCAAGGAACGTGTTAAAAAGGATAAAGATGGCGTGTTTAGGGTCATTGAGGCCAAAGATCACAATGCTGGTATAAGTCTGTCCTGAACTGATCAAGAAACCCTTGAGTGCTGAAAAGGTTGCCTGTTGGTTGTGTGGTGAAAAAAGGGACAAAACTGAGCGGAGTTTAACAAAAAATATTTTATTGAAGAATTACTGCACTTCTCCTGAGACGTGCTCTGGGGCCCCAATAGCTTTGATTCACTTAGAGACAGCTACAGTTGCTTTGTGTGTGCACCAGGCAAAACCTTGAAACCTCGAAAATAGCATAGAAATTTAGAGTGATAAAGTTGATGAAGTGAATATATTTTCTGACATGCACATTCCCCATGCACAGGTGCAGGATGTCTGTCTCTATCTAATCTGACCTTGTTAGGAGTTGTTTTCAGGCTAAGCAGATTTTAAAAGAATACAGCACATACAATATATTATAAATAACATTATTAAATTTCACCTCAGTTGTACAGAAGATTGATTCATTTTAGGTTTAACGTCAACCACTATTTCTTGTAATCAGTCTGTCACTGTAGTTATGAACCAACTAGCATTTTAAAAACATTTTCAACTGTGATTTGTCACATCAGATTTGGGAATAGCATTAAAAGTTGGTTACTTGTAAATATTGTGCATTTCATGTCTATCCTTCTGATTGAATAGGAATATTATGTATATATAGAGGTATGTTCTTTAAAGCACCTTTCAGTTCACTAGAATACTGTAGAACACAGCTATTTTTTGTATTTTTATTTTTCCTGTTATCAAAATAATTCATTTTGTATGAATGTCAGGTTTTAATAGAACCATGTCTGTGAGCTCAAAGAGCATTCATAAGAGCTCAAAGCATTCATAAGAAGGTAGAAATGTTACCCTACGCTACATTTGTCCTGTGAGTTGTCCTGTGAGTTGTCCTGTGTCCCATATGCATACAATAAAGGTTGTCAGAAAACCATTGTTGTCAATTACTACAGATAATGCTTAATTTGTCATTTAAATTTTTAGTACTATGTTGGGATAAAACAAAATTTAGTATATTAATTGGGAAAATTGCCCATAATGTTTTTGTAAAAATCCTCTGGACTGTAATACTTTTAATCCATAAGTAACTTGTTTTATTCTGTTAATACGTTTGAAAAGGTTTTTAATCAAGCAGATTTAAATTAGCAGTCCTAAGGTTTCAAGAAAAAAATTAGTCTTAACATCAGTTTAACTTTAATAAACTGGACTCCAGCCATTTGACAAGGAGTTAAACAAGGTATTAAAAATTATACTATAATATATAATATAACTATACCAGCAGGTTTTGAGGTTAGTAGTGTAGTATGATTTTATTGCTTAAAAAACTGGTAAATGGAAGACTGAGTCTTGCGGCTATTCTTTTAACTGATTTAATGTTTGTACTGGTGCAATGCATTGCCCCACAGACATCCATTGTAACAATACCGTAAACAAAATTAATAAAAAATACCGAAATTTGTCAATCAACAGCATGCTACAAATAAAACAAGCTAATGCTCTGTGCCCAATACAATTTAAACCTGCAGTTTCTTTATTACATTGGTATGTAACACCTGCCTCATTGATGCAGCTGACAAGTGCCAATACAGAAGGAAATTTTCCCTAATAACAAAACTCCAATATCAAAAATGGTGCACAAAATGGTTTGCGCAGTGATCCGTTCATGACTGCTGGGTGATCTCCTCTTCCAGTTTTCTTCTTATTTCCTGTATCACTGTGGAGAAAAAAACGAGTCATTTGAGAACTGCAACCACATTAAAAGTGCACAAGAACTTTGAGTTTTTCACAAAATAATTTACACTCACTAAACTAACTTAAACTTACTTAAATTATTCTTATATCAATTGCAATGATTAAAAGTTGTATTAAAAAGCGTTTTTACTTTTGGAACCTATTATCCATTCCTAAAAATATAAAGGTGCGTTACAATGCTATAGAAGAACCATTTTTGGCTGAGGGGTTTCATAAAACACCTTTAATATCCATAAAACCTTTTTTTTTTTACAAAACCTTTGTAGTTGAAAAGGTTGACTTTTTTTAGACTATATCAAAGGAAATGATTTTTTTTTATCTTTGACTGAAAAGGTCTTTGGGAAACCAATTAATGGTTCTGCTATGGTATCACAGTGAAGACCCTTCAAGAACCTTTATTAGTGTAATAATATAATGGTACTGGCACAGGTACTGGATGAGGAATCATACCATCATCAGTAGGTGAGAGCTTCTTTTGTGTCTTTCTCTGGTGGTTTGAGGTGATGTCAGTAATAGACATGGGAGGATCAGCTGCATCCATGTGGCCCATTTTCTGTGTGATTCTGTCACTGATACCAAGGTAATCTTTCCTTAAATCCTCCATCTCTGCTAACAGCACCTTTCTCTCACGTTCCAGCAAGCGAATGGCCTCCTTGAGTCTTTCTCTGTCCTTCGTACTTGCCGTCTCTGACATCATCTTTTCTTTATGAATGGTCTCCAGCTTGTCTGTGAGGACCTGCTTGTCCATCTTAAGTTTATTGACCATGTCCATCAAGGTCTCACATTCCCTTCTCAAACCATCAGACTGCTGCAAACAGGCTTTCTGCTGCTCCTGCAGCTGAAGTATCTCCACTTTCTGTTTGTCATGAATCAATTTAGATTCACGTTTTATGGCCTCCACCTGCTGATTCACTTTGTCTTTTTCTGTCTGGCACGTCTCCAACTCAACATTCAATTTTTCAATCATGTCCTGTGATTCCTTTACATTCTTCTCGTTGACAGACTCTTTGGAGCGAGCCAGTTGAATCAGCTCCTTGTTCTTCTCCTGAGCTCTACATAAATGATCTTTGAGATTTGCAGATTCGGTTCTCAAGGCTAACATATCCTCCTCAAGCCTCTGATTGTTGGACACGTTTTTCTTGTGTTCTACATCCATCATCTGCAGTGTCTTTCTGCACAAAGAGAGATCTCTTGCTGCTGCATCTCTCTGCTCCTCAAGATGTTTCTGCTTGGCCAACAATTCTTGAGTCACCTGCTTCAACTTCTGTAACATTTTTTGAGAGCTCTTTCTCTCTTTGAGCTCCATATTGAGTTGGTCCTTCACTGTGTTTGCACGTGTTTTGAGTCGCTCATATTTCTCCAGTAGAGCTTTGAGCTGCTTGCTATAGTTTTTGTTGTTGCTTTTGGCAGCAGAAAGTTCCTTTCTTATCTCTTCACAGGTATGATCAAACCTTGCTGTGATCTCTACATTTCTCTGTTCCTCACATTTCAGCTTTTCAGCAATAAGTTGCGTTTCTTTCTCCTTTTGCTTTGCTATGTCTGTCATATCTTTCAGTTCCTGCTGTTTGACCAACAGCAAATGGACAAGATGTTGATTTTCCAAGTCCTTCTCTTGCAATTGTTCCTTCACAACTTCAAAGAAGTCAAGATGCTTGCTCTTAAACGATGAACTTTTGTTAATTCTGCTTCTTTCACGACACTTTGATAGCTCTTCCAAAATGACTTTGGAAGGGTGGGAGGAGCATTCAGCGGCTCTTGTTGAATTAGACCGAATCAAATAACTGAGGGGCAAGTGTAAGGCTTTGGACATATGGTCTATCTGGAAATGTTTTTTCCGATCTGTATTTTCTTCATATTTTGATCCATGGATACTTGTTGCAGCCTCTTGTTTTTTCAGTAAATCTGTTCCAGCTAGAAATTTCTGCAGTGATTCCATTGCCTGCTCATTAAAATCTTGATCAATACTCCCAGCTGTATTTTGCAGTAAACTGTGACGCACTTTAAAGAATCTGTTTTCAATGGTATCTACTGCAGCATGATGTGACTTAGCACAAATAAATTCTTGTCCTTTCTTCCACTGACTTAAAAGAATCTCTTTATCACTTGATTGCCTTTCACAGTTAATAGACTCCTGTCGATAGGTGTCTAACTTCTCAGAAATAGGTCTCTCCAAGTTCTGCTGCACTTGAGGAACACCGTCAAGTTTGCACTTGTGCAGTGCCCTTCTAGTCCGTTTGACATCTGGGTCCATTGTTACTAACAATTGGACAATGGCATCATAGTATAAGAAATTAAGGGCACAAAATGTTGTTTATACTATCAGTCCATCCTGCAATTGCAGTCAAGTTGTTAATGGTTTAATAACAAAAAATGTAATACAGTGGCAAACCAATTAGTTGCTAAAGTCCTGTGTAGCTGTGTTAGCAAAATAAATGTAAAAAGTTCAGAGTATTAAGACTTTTGAGATTAAGCAGGAAGCCCTTACCTTACTTCCACTAATGCCTGCGGTCCGAACATACTGCAACACAAGCCTACTGTGCAACTCAAATCCCATTGTTTAAAATGTTTTAAAATGTCTGTCACCATAGTAACAGGACCAACGCTGGCAACCCTAAAGCGCTTAGAAAGACGTTATAAAAATGGTTTTGAATCGAACCAGTTACGCTTGAATAGCTTTAACGTAAGACTTTTCAGAACAAAAGAGACCATTATAACACTGGTGAGGCTGAATTCAAAATTGTAAATGCCAACGCTAAACCAGCTCTGATCAGAGAGGACTGGGGTCCAATGAGCTTAATCAAATTTATGAAAACAAAGCAATAAGATACTTGACATAAGTTATACATTTACAGTTCTGAAAACTGAATTTTATTGTGTACATTCATAAAGAAAGAATAAGCTCTCCTTTCATTTAAAACACCCCCTTTAGTAAGTATAACTATTAATTAAAGAATGACTTACTAAATAAAAGGAAAACATCAGAAACAATGTTTAAATATTTTAATTGTTTAAAAAATAAATTACAGAACATTACCTTAAAAGACAAATCAAGTGATACTATAAGCACTTCCATACTTCAGAGTTGTGCACAATGAAAGGTGCTCTTAACCAAGTAAAACAAATAAAGGCAAATAGAACTTCACATTTACACTTGTCTCACAACATCTGTCTTAATTAAACCCCTTTATGAACAAGTGATATTTGTACAGTCATTTACATGCATGAGGCTATGATACAGTCTAAATCAACACTGTACAAAAAGGGGCCAGTAAAGGGTGTTTCGGATGGATTTACGACTTCAGCATTCCTAAATGGCTCTAAAATAAGTCACAAAATGCCAGTATTGTTTCACACTGACTAACTCTGAAAACAACTATTAGACGTGTGAGGGATTAAAAATCTAGTGTTCATATTGAATTTCAGATGCTAAATGTTTGTGCAGTTCCCTGAATAAACCCTAAACTCAAGAGAAATCCCATACCTGATCATTATATATCCTGAATTGTAAATGTATATGCATTTGTAACGATGTTCTGCTGTGTACTGTTAGTCTGTATAATTGGTCAGGGTAAATTATGCTGTAAACTTTGGTTAGAGTCTCCAGTCTACCTAACATCAAATAAAAACGAACACATGACATAAGCACTGATTGTTCGCACACTGGGCAGAAAAGGCACAGCAAACTGTCAGTTGGCTTTTAACTTTGTAGTATGTGTCAACTGATCTGTTAGTGTGGCTCTTATAGAGTTCACTACAGTCTTTCGGACGTTTTCTTGCATGTATTGCTCAGTAAGTGGCTTCAGCACCTAGAAAGAACAATAAAGTGAACATTAACATTATGTTCTAGACAGGTTCTTAAGACAAGTGATTGTTTGTGCACCTCAAGAGGAACAACTAAAATACAGCCAAACAATGATGAATGCAAATACAAACAATGGGCAAAAAACAACCAAAAACCTCATATTGACTGTGGAATTGGGCCAACCAATCATGTGAAACTATATCCATGAAACATGTCTCACCTGTTCCCACAAAGCCTCTGCTGTGAGGTCTATAGCCACACCCACTTCTCGATACTCTCCTGAGTATCTGACATACGCCCAGGCACACAATGAGAGTAGCGACACCCCCATTACAAGACTGGCCAGAGCAGCGATTGCAGACAAGCCGATGAAACCAGTAATCGTGGAGACCATGTAGGTAACAAACATGACTGCAAACAGTGTGGCTGGAGTTCTCGCTGCATAGAAAATGTTCTTGCCTTCGTTGTTCTTCACGAAATTTGTGTACACTTCTTCCAGCTCAGTCTCTAGCTGCTGCTGGTAGCGCTGACTGTACTCAACACCACCCATTTTCTTCACTGCGCAAAACTGCTTGACAGAGGTGTTCTTAATTTCTTCATGATAGCACTGGAGGTCAATTGGCGCAATGTACGGTTTGTCTCCTCCACAAATCTGACAGACACATGCCCAAAATAAAAATACTCATTAAGCACCCAATCATTTTATAATCCTTCGAATCACCAGATGCTATAACGCTAATTTAATTAAACCATAACAGGGACACTCTTTTACTTTGAGTTATCTAGGCCAAACTATTTCAGTACAACGGCCTCAAGTTATTCTCGGTTATATAGGCTAGCTCATCTCATGTCACGGTTCTGCTATATTTAAAGGCAACCAATCCATTTAAAAAGGCAAAACCTTTCTGAATGGATGCATTCCCTTACATATATACTACTGTATGCAGATGTAATGTATCTAGTGTAATTCTATAAAACACAGGCTCAAGTTACCTGCTCCATGGTTCTGCAATAGGTGTCTTTTGCTCCAGCAACAGCTGTCAGGTTGTTGGCTTCTGCAGTTGCCTGGGTAACAGAGGCACAGTGAGCATTAAAGAGCTTTCATATAAGTGATATTGCAGGTGGAGTGCAGCATACCTGCAACATGGATTTAGGATGTGGAAGCTCATCCCCTTGATAGATTTTAATGTATGCCTACAAGGAAAACAACATATTAGTGATGTGCATCATGTAAACTTCGGCTTATAAAAGAGCCAATATACACACCTGTGGCAACACATCTACTCAGTTTTACATTAATGTGCCAAGCTATTATGTTTTTTGCTCAATGTAAACAGCGTTACAGTTACACTAATAAACCATATTACAGGGCATGATAATTGATTTTTGTGATTATTATTTATTGGTGTCTTATATTGCTGTAGCTGCCACGCAAGGCTGTGCATTACAGTTCTTTTACCAGGAACAAGAGTGTAAATCAGGGCATTCAAGTGTGAATCAATTTAATTAAATCAGTTGTATCACAGACTCCATTAATGGTAATGGAATCCAAGCAATCCAGGTAAAATGAACTTCAACAGCAGCTGTAAACGTAGCAGATGTATTAAAGTGACACAATCTGACCTTGAAGTACTCCAGGAGGTCTCTGCATGTGACTTTGGCTCCGCCGATTTCCTTCTCTACCAGGTTCTCAGGTGCTAACAATAAGGGCACTAGATTCTGCAGCTCCTTCTTAAACTCATAATCAATGTCTGCAGAAATATGATGAGCCTGCAGGTCAGATCTGTGTTTGTATGAGCCTGAGTGTATAGAAGAACATTTCCTTACCTCTCAGTCTGCCATCAAAGTGAGGGTTGGTGGCTACCTTCAGACCTGGATGAGGCAGCAGAAAGCAACCTATGCTGGAAAAACAAGCATGGATGTGCTTCCTAACATTCTGCAGCTCTTCGTGTTGATTCTGCTTCACCTACAGAGCAAAATAAAACAGGACTCATACAAACGGGTTCAACATATAGCAGTGTTCAACTATTCTGAGCTTTATCTCACCTGTAATCTCCGCTCCAGGAACTGATTTCCTCCATCCAGCCCATAATCATGCTCATAAGGGTAACACCAGTCTCTGATCAGAAACAATAGTTTCTGGTAGACAGAAATAGAGAAAAATGAAACTTAAGGCCTATTTGCACCAAACATACAATTTAAACACGTAAAAAACACGTAAAACATGACAATGAATCTCAATGATCTGTTAACATTGTAATTAATGGATTTAACAATTTACCTATAAACTGTTATAAATAGTGTACTTTTACAAAAGCACATGAGGAAAAGATACCTTTTCTGTATTATTGTATATTTTGGGTGCTTAGTATGGTAATGCTTAGCTTTTTACCTGAAATGGTTTCTCATAGATCTCCTCCATTGCAAGTCGACCATATTCTGTAAAAAGCTATAAATGCACAAAATGTTAGTATCACAAATACATTAAACTAGGAATGCAAACACACCATTAAAGTTACCTACCTGGAGATGTTGTAAATCATCTTCTTGAATATTTTGTGAAAGGTTATAAACCTAAAACAAACAAAAAAGATTTAGGTTTATATTTTCAGAATGTCTATGGAAATAAACTGTTTTATACAGTATATCCTGCAACTTGTGCGTGTTTCTCTGGGAATTATTACTGTGCTTATTCATACCTGCACAGAACTGGTCATGGTGCTTAGAGCAAAGACAGTGGCACAATCTTTGATTGTGGACTGACTGTCAAAGGCTCCCTGAGTGTCCACCAACAACACAGCCACCTAAAGGAACCATGTCAAGATGAGTCTATTTAGACTATCAACATGTTTCATTTGTATAAACAAGTGAACGCCTATCCACCTTAGTTCCATCTGGCTTTTCCACAACAAACACTTCACTCCAGGCCTGAATTCCTGTGGTCTCTCTCTCACAGCCTCCCCTCCAGGAGAAACCCATCAATGGCTCATCTTCACCTCCCATCCATGACTCAGATGACTTCAAGACAAAAGAGACACAGGTGTAAGCAGGTTGTTCTTGTAAATGTAAGTGACTGTGTGAATACACGCAGGCTCTTATGCATGTCACCTAGCTGGTTTTGAACATCACACACACAACATGATGCAGCATGTGGGTTAAGACATGCCAATGATTAGACTTATCAGAAACTTGCTCTTTTGAATGATATTTCAAAGGGGCTTCTGATGTGTCATACTTCACATGCCTTGTTTAGATTTTAATGTTTACGCGTGGTTGACATGGCATATAATTTTACTGTGCTCACAGAAGGCCATCCCATCTTTGTTTACATTTTTATTATATGGCTGGAAGCAAAGAACAGGTGAAAATGTAGACAGAAGTAATATTCACAATGTACAATGCACAATATTACTATGTAGACATATTACAATGTAAATATATTTGCGTAAATATATTTTCCACTTTCTTGCCTCATCATAACAAAAGGCATCACAACATAATAAGTCTTGAATATTTCTGTAGTTGCCAGCATATGGAAATCAAGCTGCTGGAAACAATGTGTTAAAGGCAAGTTCTACAATTACTTATACAATTACTTGAGAGTGCACATGTAATATTTGTAAACATGGATCCTATCCACTGCATAACCATTAAAATCAAGTGGTGAATGCAAAAAGTTAAAAAGTTAACACTTGATAACAGTCAGTATCAGTTACAGCAGATTAAGGTCACATTCATCAGTGGAAATAGGTGTAAGGAAGGGTCAGTTTTAACCTGATTGTGCATGTAACGGAGCATGAAGTCCAGTAGGAAGGACTTGCCCTTACGGAAGGCACCGGCCACAGACAGCACCACCACGTTCAAATCCCTGACATGTTCCTGCATCAGGATTTTTTCCAACGCAGGAGCATCCAACTCAAACTTATGATCATCCTTACTGGCTATCACGATTTGGATGGGCCGAGCACCCTCGGGGACTAGGTCAACCTCGGGTTCAAGCTCCTCCTCTACAGCGTAGGGTGCAAGTCCATTAGTATTAGGACTGACCTCCTCCAATAAGCTCAGCTGCTGAACTGGACGGCACAATGGAACATCCTCCACACCAGTCATATCTGTAGAAAAAAACTGTTGTTATATCAGTTGTTACAAATCACAAACCCTTACTGTATACATTATTATATAACAGTCATTTCTAGTCCTCAAATCTGAATGATTATTAACATGGGCTGGATACTCTAGCTTACAGGCAAAACTGTTGTGCAAGGGACTGTAGGTAATATTAGCCAGAAAAGTCTTAACGAATCATCTAAAACATCTAAAAGCCGCACATCTAAACCCCCCCGGAAACAGCATGTCACCCTGATACCTCTGGCTTACTTCTTCATATTATAATGCAGGATGCAATCATTGTATAACATACCATACAGGACGAATTGTATAAGAATTTGAATAGTCCTGGTTTACTGGCTTTGGTGTTCTGTTTAACACCTACAACATAGACATACAACCAACACGTACAACAAAACCAACATAGGTTTTCTAACATTGAAGCTTTTCAGCACTTTATAAGCAGTTCATTACTGGAGTCACTATCTATTTCCAGACATTTGGGTGTTTGGGTCTCTGTTCTAACTCCATGAACTTTACCCATGAGCCATGATAAGCCCAGATCCCTTTGGCCATGGGGCTAAATTTGGTCATTTTGTGCTCGAGTTAAGACCTATGCAACACAAAGCAAACACCCTCTCCTCCTCAATCTAGTCTCCTCTGGCTCATGGCCAGCTAAACCCCTGGATCAGAGTCAAGCAGCAAGTTCAGTGCAAGCAAACACTATACCAAGGACACTGGAATGGGAACAGTTTATTCTAAACTGCTTTACAGACAGACTAACATGCTGGAGGCATTGGCTTTAACTGTACCAACTTGGTACTCATGATTTGTTTACTTAATCTAAGCTAAAAGTAAAAATTAAATAAGTACAAATATTTACATTTAGAAAGCCAATACTGATTTACTTCTCATTTGGATACATAAGATAGACAGGACAAGTCGCTCTGATAGACACGACGTTGGTATCTAACACAAACCATCTGCTCGTGTTATCTGTACATAAGGTGAATGATACGTTTGCACAGATAAAAAGGTAACTTTATATTTTGACCTGCGCACTTCAACATTAGCACATGGTTGAATTAGTGGACACAACAGCCTTGCCCTGACTCCAAGTAAAAATTTACATAACAAATGATCCTATGAAAAGGTTATGAAACCATGCACACACAAAACATCACCCTAAACCTTAAAACATAAACAAAACCTCTTATCACACAAACGGCAGATCAGGAAATGAGTACAAATTTAAAGAAATCAAACGCCATGATCAGTAAATAAGTTTCAAGTTGCGCGCGAGATCTTTTAAGACCCGACCGCGTGCGCGTTACATTTCTGCATTTGCGCGCACACTCACTAACTCCGCAAATCACAAAGCAGCTGCCAGAACCTGACGGACACGTTTCCACTCACTAACAACGATCCTGTTAAAATAAATTCACGCATAACGCGAATTGAAAGAGCCTGTCGAAACTGGTGAGCAAGGGGCTCAAAAGTTTGCAACGTTGCAAATTAAGCCATCTAATAATAGCAAACATATAAATAACCCATGCATTCTCCCCGAACACGGCCTTTTAACGGATATATATGCGCAAAGTGTAGGTTTATCGCGCATAAAACCGTTATAATATAAATGACAGGTCACCAAACTCTCTCAAAAGCGTCTCGCGACTGTATTAACT
Source organism: Botia kubotai (assembly GCA_036877585.1). Lineage (NCBI taxonomy): Eukaryota > Metazoa > Chordata > Actinopteri > Cypriniformes > Botiidae > Botia > Botia kubotai. Next base: position 28,590 of record JAZGTI010000317.1, on the reverse strand, counting down.
GCCTATGACGTAGAAACTGCAAGTCCACACGCGCTAAATATGTCAAACCCTTAGTTTCAGGTCTCAGACGATCTGTTTACTGGAACTAATGTATTCCCACCTGGCAAATTTAACCATGACCAGATAAAAACAAGTTTAACGACTGTTCAACTTTTAGCCGGTCATTAAAAACACAGGCTAACACAAACGAATACCTGTAAAGTCAAAAGAACTTTACAAAGAAGTGATTTCTGAAGGTACGCAAACTGAAATGAGGTTGTCACCTTCGTCAAAGTTGTTATATTGATGTTTGATCGCTGAGATACGCCGAATCCTCGGTCCGCTGTCTTCCGCCATCTTGCTTCAGTTTCAACACTCCTGCGTGACGTTGCGCCACAGCCTCCGTCTTTCACATACTGTACATCTCACCTCGTTTACTTAACACATGTATCTTACAATATTTAGAAGGCGTTCTTGCCAGTGGACAACAGAGGAAAATTAGTGTTAAAATGCAGTCGTTATAAAATATATACTCTAATGTACCATAGAACAGTGATGGCATTATCACTATAATGACACTATAACGTATAATGACCAATTATCCGTACCATAATATTTACATGGTACTCCAAGTTATTTCTTAGGAACACATTGTATGTTTAAGACACCCCATTGATGCCATGGCACCACATCAAATAAACCCCTGGTAGTATTTAGTGTTAGTGTGCTAGTGTACAACTTACCCAATAGTTGTATTTTTTATCATGTATTAATACATACATACTTAAAGACTATGCACCTGTCCAGCTATCCACCTGACCTCAAACTCTTTGCTTTTCTTTTTTCTTCAAAGATACATTTTACACTGTTTTTGTTGTAGTATTTGACCACAGAATATGATAGTGAAAGTGACATATTTGTCAGATATGGTAACTTAAGAACACATATGTCCACAGATATGATAACCCATACCTGAAATGTGATCTCTACATTTAACCAATCACTGGTGAGAAGAGATCACACACCAAAAGCAATTGCTATATATGACCAAGAGCTGCCATCCTTCAAGCCAATGAAAGTTTTGTTCATGCTCTTCTCAGATATACTAAATTTTAAGAAACACTGTATCAGTTCATCTTTGTGTTTGGGATTAAAATGAAGAACCTTAGAGGCATAGCATATCTAGGACTTTTCTATTCTTAGCCTGGCACATTTAAAATCCATGTGTGCATTGTGCTTTCTTTTATAACTCTCTAGGTCATAATCTTACAAAATATAAACATCAAATAAATGATGAATACATAAAAACGTATGAAGACATGAACACTTGTAGGAATTGTCCCAATGATTCTGATTTAATGAAACATTTCTTTTCCTTTCATCAGCTTCATATGTCCAAATAAACGTTAGTTAGAGGTTCCTTAAGGTTTTTATTTTTTACTAGAAAAGTACATTTCTCTACAACAGGTTTGCAGTAGACTTTTATTTAACAGATACATGCAGTAGGCCTATTTATGTGTTTATCTGTAACGTGATACAATGTAACCTGCAAGAACGCTTATATCACTGCTCCAATCCACACGGTGGCAATAATTCACAAAATACAGCAGTATTTCTGATAATACAACAAAAGGAATCCTGCGGACGCTATGGACGCTACTTTGGATGCTACTTTGGACGCTACGTTGTAGAGTGGTGTGTTACAACATTCCTAGCAATAGTGGACCTATAGCTAGTAAATCTAATCTAAAAAACATACAAACAGTTTCATAGTGCCAGAATGACATAAGTGTGTAAAGAGGTGTCGGGCCCGTGGAGAAATGGACTCCGAGCCCAGAAAGCGTCAGTGTGAAAATCATCTCACTGGGCTGCTTTATAAGAACACCGGATCGCAGCGGTCAAAGTGCGGACATTGTGTTAGTATACGATGACTTAGTAGGCAAGTTCCATCATTCAGTTGTAAATGAAACGGCTTGTTTTATTTACTGTCATTACAGAGTAATTTACATAAGTGTTGGTTAGTGCTAGTTAAATGATCTTTTGTACTATCTTATGCTGAGACCAGGAAAGTAGTACATACACACAACACACTTTACCTTATCGGTGGTCTGAAGTTAGAGGAACGTGCACTGTACTGTCACCTTTCAACAGCGTATTAAAAATTCATAAATGTGCATAAAAGTGTTTGCATTGAAGTGAGCCAGAAATGTGTCGTACTCACGTTTAATAAACGACCAGTTATTTCCAGTAAGCATCTTGTCAATTTCTGTTAACTTTTCAATATGTAATATGTTGCCTGTTTTTATTGGTAACAAAGTTTTACCAAGTTTTACTATAGTTACTCTTTTAACACTTAATAATAATACTATGTATGCACTGTATGCCAACTACAATTTTAGTATGTAAAATAGTATGTATTATTTTACAAAGAAAATTAACATCTAAAAGCTGTAATTATTTCTGGTTTATACATCATGCTGGGAATGGAAGATTAGGTTTGTTGTATTCAATACAGTGTCCTCTGTTGCGTACTGGCAAATGTAGTAGGTCATTTGCATACTGTGCATAGTATGTGCACTATGGCTGTATACCTCATGAGATGGGTCAACAAATTTGATCTAGCAGTTGTCCAGAATGACAACTCCACACTGCAGCGCCACACTAACCTGACCCCCACACGGACAGCACCATGGGATATACACACACCATGCTACAGTCCTAGATAAACACTCAACTGGTCTTCATACTGGGAGCTCCTGTAGACTAAGCTGTTGGTATGGGATGGAGTTTTTAAATGAATGTTTATTAATAAAGGATCTATACGATCAGCCAGCATCATCAAGATCCTCAATTAGATTCAAGATTATCCAAGATCTTCAATTACATATCTTTACAACAAATTGATATTTTCTATTATAATAATATTTATATTATTGTGTACAATGGAAACAATCAAACACTCCAGTATTGACATAAATACATATTGTTTTAAGGTATCTGGTCTTAGCAATAATGTCTTCAAGAAAGAACTGCTCCGCTGGAAATGTACGGCCAGATCATATAAGAAAATCTGTTTAGAAAAAGTAAATAAAAGATGTGTGGTAGATTCGATTTAAATATAGTGTATGTATATTTGATGGAGCATGAAGTGTATGAAAAATGTCTATATAGTCCAAGCGCAGCCATATTGTTTTAAGAAGCATGGTAAATGTGAGGCAGTGTATTAGGCCTGTGATGGGGTGAAGTTCACCAGGCATGTGGATGCTGGGGCAGTTGTTGAAGTACTGCGTGAAGAGCTCAGCTTTCAGGGTTGCACTCATCAGAATTTCTTTCGGATCAGATCCTTCAAAAACAGCAACAGGTCACTGTCAGGACTGGAACCATGACAGGACCATGTTGCTGTCAGATTAATAACGTGAGATTGTGTTGTGTGCATCTGTGTTTTTTTACAAACCTCTTCTGTTCATGGACCTCATCTAATGATCCCACTGAGCTTAGCATCATCACCTAACCTCCGCAAGAGGCATTAATGGTGTAGAATAGCAGTGTGGTGCTGGAGGACTGGACACAATAACATTGTTTAAGTACTTTATGACAGTTTCTCAGAAATCGCTTACCGCACCTTTAATAGATTCCACAGGCCTCAGTACTGTAAATGTTGTTAGGGGTATATTTATCTAAAGGTGTGAACCTGACAGCCTCCAGGCTAATCCGGTGGCCTGTAGAATGTCCCAGGGCTTCGACTAGTTCCCGCCCACTCAGGTAACCATAGTGATGGCAGAGATTCATTATGGTTAAGTGCAGATAATATTTGAAACTCTAAATTGCCAACCAGCGCAGAGGAAATGATCCAGAATAAACTAAGGAATTTGAATGGTTTTCCCACATCTGAGTTTATATTAGTGCAAGCTAATGTAACGTCATGCGCAATTTCTGTTGGGGCAGCTGCACTGGCTCAGGTCTGAATCTTTTTCTTTTGTTCCTCATGTTTTCTGGCCAGTCCTTGAGCTCTTCCTCTTTCAGGACCACCACACCCACCTCCTGAACCTCTAGATGTAGTAGGTTTAAATAAGTGATTCCAAGTTAGTACCAAATCCAGGCTGAAATCTTTATCTTTCCAGTCTGCAGATTTGCCTCCACCAACACCACCTCCTCCTCCTCCTATTTATTATAACATTCTCCACCCCGATGAGATTTAGCCCTTCACTTTCCACCCATCACTTTAGCTCACTATAAAGATTAGACACTTTTGATTACACATATTTTAACCATGCAACAATTGTAAAAACTGCAAATATTAAAAATATATTTTATCCTTAAAATTATTGTATTATATTATATTACATGTACCCCAGTTAAAGGCACCCCAGTTAAAGGCACACCTTTCTAATCTTTCTAACATGCTACATTGTTTAGAGAATGTTGTTGTGAAAACAGTAATATCTAACTAATATTTGTTTTAAAAAGGAGTCCCTATGTAGATTAACAGTTTATTTTTATTTGTACAAATTCAACATTTAATTTACAGAACATGTTATAGAAAAGAATAATATTATACTTGGACACGATGTAACCCTTTAATTGGACAGATGGGGGAGCTATGTGTTCAGCTCACCAGACGTTTGTGTTCAGACGTTAACAGTAATAAGTGAAGGCATGTGCAGAGATATGTTAAACGTTACAAATCAAGATGTAAGATTTTAAATATCTGTTCAAAAAAGAATACAGAAGTACACACTGTTGCTCCCAGATATAGTGGTACATATCAGTTGTTTTCTTTTAAAGCTGTACCTAACCAACAAAGATGTTATGGTGGGGTTCTTTGCTGCTGTACAGGACACATCAGGACACATTAGTGATTACGCCACAAGTGTAATGTGATCACATGCATTTTGTGACTACCCCTAAAATGTGATTTGTGTGATCACAAAACACTTTCACCCTGTTTACACATGAAAAGCGCTATCCTATTTGGATTGGATTATTTGAGATATGTTAAAAAAAGTGAAAGGCAGCTGGGGAACAACCAGGGAAAAGGTGCCTTGCTCTAGGCCCGGTTCCAGAACCAAATCACTGGGTGCTACTGAAAATAGTGAGGGTGCTCACCAGGGGTGTAGCACCAAATTCTGGGCCCTATGCACAAGCAGTGGCCATGGGCCCCCGTAAGCTYGAGGTTCACAACTACCTACAACTAACCTTACTACTAATCTAAGAACTCTTATATGTATAACAAAAAAGCCTTATTACACAACTTCTCTGAATTTATGTTTTATTTGCAGAATGAAAATAAAAATAAAATAAAAGGAAAATAAAATTTCACTCCTCAGGGGCCCTCCCCCCACTTGGGGCCCTGGTAATTTAGTCCCACTTTTCACCCAACTACGACGCCCCTGGTGCTCACTAACATGAATCACGAATGAAATAAATGGGGACCATATCTGTAAACAACCAAACTAATAAGACAATTTTATGACATTATTGTATACATACACATAACTTAACATACTAAAATGATCTATCTTAACAAGTCAGACTGCTGTCCTCAATTGAATCGAATGCAGCCAAGCGCGCGTGTCTGTGTGTAAAACTTCAAAAGTATATATTTGTTCTCGCAATTTATAATTTTATCTGAGGGTGCTTTTAAATTTTTTGGGGGCACCCTCACCCTCAAGCACCCCTGTAGAACCAGGCCTGCCCTGCACAAGGGCACTTCAATCGTTTTCTGATGGCATTGGGTTTGAACCTGCAACCTTTGGGTTACAAGTCTGTCTCCCCAACAATTAGGCCTTGAATACAATAATCTTAGTTTTTGATGTCATTGGAATACAACTACACAGTAACACATGGGCTACTTTGAATAATGAACTAAAGCCACCTGAATGTGTTAAAAGCTGAAGAGATATAAAGATCTCAGAAGGGCTCTTGTAAAGTGGCATTTAGGGGTTTAGTTACATGGTGTTTGGTATGCAGAATAATTTCTCAACCTGGATGATCTCATACAAGGTTTGGATATATGGTCGAGTAAAACAGTGAGTTAGTGTCAGGATTGTGTGGTAAGGTGAGTGATGGCCCTTTTTCAAGGTCTGCTTAGTTTACAAGCAAAGTTAGCCCCCTGCTGGTAAATATAGTAACTTCACCTATAGTTCCATTAAGCGTCTATAGACAGCTAAACAACATGTGTGTGTACTTTGACAAAACTAAAACATTATACCTTTATACCATTATACCTGCAACTAATTGTAGCTCATAGAGACTTCTTCTGGGTTTATGCAATATGCAAAAAAAGGGATGAATGAAGGTAGCATGTTTTTGACAGAGTGGGAAAAGTGATTCGACAATAGGGTAAATATGTGAAAAATTATGTGTTTTTTGAACAATGACACCTATGTACCCCATAAAAGCAAGACGTGGATAAAAAATATAATAGGACCTCTTTAATGTGTTTAATGTGGAACAGAATCTGTAGTGGTAACTACAAACATACTCAAGTAAATCAACAGGAGAGTGGGAGAATTTAAAAGGATCTAAAACTTCCTCCTGATTATAATAGAAGACAGTTGCAATGATGAGTGGGTGGTGAGTGTGAAATGAGGTAACTGAGCAGGAATATTGCCCATCTCTGTCTGTTCTTTAGACCGGACAACTGCTTATGCAACAAGAACAAGAAAAAATGGGAAGGGAGCCATTTTCTCATACATTTAGACAAATAGTGTAGTTCATTTTATCTTTGCAGGTCTTTCTTTTTTTTATCTGCAACTCTTTATTTCAAGCTATCAGTTTCTTTTTAATGCCTTGCGGATATCCTTCCTGCTTTCCTCTGTTTTTATACTGATAGACTGTAACCTTTTGGCTTTCTCACTTATATTTGGTCTTTTCCTGAAACACAGGCCTGAGCAGCAGAGAAAGAGGGCAAAGGGTGTGGGTGGGCTTATGTAATTTCTTTGTGCTGCTCAGTGTAAACAATTAGTGGATACACACAGTTATGACTACCGTATTGTGTTAAACTTTGGGCCTGAGAGCAGAAAAATGCTAACAAACAAGATTATTATTGGATTTGTTAAACTAAACTACAATACTAAAATACTAAATAAGGCTAAATGTTATTGAATGATGACAGTGTTGGCAGAGCTGTTTGAAAATTGTAGCTTCCCAGGCTACAAGCCTGCAATATGTTTCAAGTAGATAAACTAGTATTGTGGTATATTACTACACATAATGTAAAAAAAAGTAATGCTGTAGCTTTCAAGTGTGTTTTGAGGTTAACTTCAAAGGAAGAAGCCAGCTGGATGAAGTCATGGAACCTCAGTGAGGGAGGAGGACGAATCTAATGCACTCCAATAATATAGAAAGGAAATTAATTGTGACATAATTGTAGGCTGGCATTAATTAAAAGCCCTATGCTCCATCTGTGCTTTGGCCCTCCGTGACATTATTATAAATACCAATTCAATTACTGATGCCCCGCTTGTTATGAACTGGAAAACTCTCATTGGATAAACTGGCTCACATTGAAGTTGAGGACAAAGCCACTCACAGGCCTGCAGGGCTTTCTGGGACACTAAACACTCCAGGTCTGGGGTCCCGGTGGCTTGGCAAAGATGGTGTGATGACGGGCGATGTAAGGCAATCTCACAAGCCCTGTGTGACCACAGCAGGGGGAATCAGTCTACATCAGACTTCGGCATTTACGCCACCAAGAGTTAAACGCCCCATTCAGGGTCCTCATCCTGATTAGCTACTACAGTGTGTTCACGTGGCCAGGAGATGTTGACCTTCTGTACTGTAAGTGCAACTCATGTCAAAGTCCTTGTAACTTAAACATATTCTGTTGACATAAAGATCCAGACAGGGTGAACTGTTTATTTGGGATGAAGAGTGTAAATATTAATGTTGAATATAAGGCTGTTTTAGCATGTATATGGTTTAGGCAACTTTTTGAGCAATACAGTTTGTTATTTTTGTCCCATTTCTTATAAATAAACCATTTATCTTTGGTACTGTTCAACTAGGCTGTAAACCCACTGCTGTCACCCCAGATCTGATCTGAAGATCTACCGCCCCATTTCAAATCTTCCTAATTTGTTTAAATTAATGGGGAAAATGGTCTCTCAGCTACAATTTTAATTTGAACCTTTTTATATATTTCCAGTTTGGTTTCTGCCCATTCCACAGTTCAGAGACTGCCCTTATTAGAGTTATTAATGATTTTCTGTGAAACACCACTTAAATCTGGCAGTTATTTTTGTTTTAAATTGACATCACCACATTGCGTATAACATACTTGACCTGTTTCTTGAAACTTTAGGCTCTTACTACATTCACTATGTATTTCCTATTACTGCACATACAGAATTGCATGACACCTTAGTGACTTTCTTCATCTGTACTCTCCAGTCTGGTCACACAGGTCATCTGACTCATCCACATTACAAGCTAACCTCTTTGGGTGGCTTTTCTGTGACCTTACTACAGTGCATTTAAAACCTACCTAAAACACACCTCTTGTTTATCTCTGATTCATAAATGTGATCTACTTTGTCTGTATTTTTTAATTTGTTTAGTTACTGTAAATTTTTGTTATATGCATGTGTAAATGTTGATTGATAAAGTAGCCTTGAGTTTGTAGAAAGATGCTATATAAAATAAACACATTATTATTATGTAATTATTTATAAGTCTGTAATATTTTGGCAGAGAGTTGTACTTACACAACAAAGGCTTGTGCTATTAAAGTAATTATCTACAAGATTACAGCCATTCCTTTCCCACCACATTCACAACTGATTGTGTTCTTTGACTGCTCATGGAACAGGGTGGATGGTAAGGATGACTGGAACTATAATAATCCAAATCCATTATACTGAATTACAAATGAGCACAGACAATTCAGGGTCTTACGTATGCTAATTATCAGTGTCCTAACATGCTGGCAAACAGCTTTCTCCCTGCTGTTGGCTGAATTATGTGCAATGATCCAATTAGACTGGATTCATGGCTTAGTATAAGCACTACCACAGCGGAGAGGTTGTTGAGTTCACAAAATAAATCTTTGCAGTACAATGAGCCTGGTGAATGGTTTTTGAGTCATTTGACATTTCTGAGTATTCTAAGTGTTAAATTCTCAGAATTATCCCTGTGTGCGCTGTAAAAATGTAATAAATGCACTTGTTACCTTGAAGGTAAACTGCGTGTGGCTCCAAACAGATAAGGACTGTTTTTAAACAGGTTTCCTGACAAACACTTGTCTGCCTCTCATTGGTCAGATTAACAGGTAGTGATAGATTGTTTTAATCAAATGTAATCATATTTACACAGATACCACAGGTTTAGTTTACTAAAAATATTACCAAAACCATGCAAAACACATCTTTACCTGATAAAGCATTTTTAACACATCTTTACTTGGTTACCTGATAAAGCACTTTTTACAAAGTAGTTACTCTTTAGCAAATCAAAGCCATAATAATATTAAAATATGTTTTGTGTAAATTTGAAGAAGGTCTACATACTTTAAAGGTGAATTGATTGAGTGTGTATGTGTGTGTGTGTGTGTGTGTATGCATGTATGTGTGTGTGGTTGGGTGGGTGCATGTGGAAATGACCTTAATTATTTTTTAAAAGGCCTATTTCTCAGACAGTCATGTGATACCATTGGTAGCCACTGTTTTGGACTGTTCAAGATAAAGGAAGTCCCTGAATTGGCAGTCACTCCCATTTTCCTGCACTTTGTGCTTTTGTTCACTAATAGGATCAGAAATCTCTGAATCCAAAAATGAAATCTTTGTAGTTGGGGAAAGAGTGGAAGTCTGGTTTTCGTAAGGAGTCTGACTCTCTGTCCATGGGAAGGAAGAGGCACACAAAGCCCTAAGGAGGAGATTGTTATGGTTGTGATGCAAGCTTTTGCCCCTCAGGGGGGTGAAGTGTGGGCTTCTGTCAGCATTTTAAACAGTGGCATTGCTGAGACGAGCTGCTGAAAAAAATTACCATAGGGAGCACACAGAGGAAGAGAGGCCACTCATTGCTAAACTGTTTTGCTTATTTTCTGTAATTTTTTCCACAATGTTTTTCTTTTCTGGATATGATTAGTTCCAGAATTCAGAAGAATTAAGCATGAGTTCGCTGTGTGGTTGTCCAATACTGAAAGCCACAGACAGCAGCACTCACCAATGTGGTGATTTATGTTGCTGTATATAAAGCTGCTCTTTACAAAGGCTAAGAAACACTACAAGTCCAAGAAAAACACCTGATTATAGGATCTGTATTGACAGCATGGGTAATTCCATGATGTTTTTGACAAGCACCATAAAACTAACATACTTTGGTATATTGTAAATCAAAGTTTCATTGTACTACACTGATCCTAGAAGGTATCACAGCTTTGTAAAAGTAAAAAATAAATGTTGGTAATTTTTTTTACATTTATTACATTTTACATTTATTTTAAGGGGCCCTTCTTACATTGAAATTATACATTTAAGTACAGAATAAAATTAATTAACGTACTTAATATATGATTAGGGTTTGGTTTAGGGTTAATAGCATTTAATTATTTATAATTTACTGTAATTACTATAGTACAATAAAGAGACACTGTAAAATAAAGTTTCACCATTTTTTTATTCTGAAAAAAGTGTAGTAAAAATGGCAGTTTTTGCAAGCCAACATGTTAAAAACGAAGAATATACAGTACTGTTCACCTAAGATGTTTTGCGTAATTTTATATATTCTGATTTATTTCATATGCTCTGTCCTGAAGTGATTCTGAAATGGCATAAAATTTTAACTAACCAGTTTGTGTGTTAACTGGACAGAACAGCTCTCTGCACGTGTCTTATGGGTCAATGAACATTATGTGAGGCAAACCAAAATAAAAGGAGGCTGATGTCTTTGCTGTCACATTTTGTGTTTACTCAAATGTCTTCAGTGCAGTACCTGTGCAAAGAACGGGAAGCTGTGTGAGGCAGCCTCCATTTGTGTTCATTTGCCTGTGGAAGCTGGGAAGGGATGTGCGTCATATTCCAAACAGAAATAACAAGGACAATAACAAATAAATGGCTGGATTAGGTAAATGTCCAGCAGACATCTTAGTATAGAAATAACTCCACAGGCGGCACAGGGTGGAGGATGTTTGGTGCATTTGTGTGCATGATAACAGCTGAACTACGGGTTAGCTGAGGACACCAATGTTTTTTACCTGTTTTGGCAGCTTACAATGGCTGATAGGATTATTATTATTGACATTTAAAAGAAGAGTGCAGCCAAAAATAACAATTCTGTCATTATTTACTCATCTTCATGTCTTTACAAACCCGTAAAACAACAGAAAGAGTTTTAAACAATCTAACGGCAAGTATATGATGATAGAATTGTCACTTTTAATAGCTAATCAGCTTACTTACCATCTGTGGTTGACTCATGCTTTTCCGCACTGAAAACTTCTCTTTTGGTTGGAATTGGGTAGAGGGACAGAGTTTGCGAATGGAAAATTCTTCTAATTAGCATGTCTGTATTAGTGAAAGTCCTGGTGCTGTTTAAGGACATTTTCTGGGCATACTGCAGCAATAGTGTGCTGGAACATTTTGAGGGGGGGAGGGGGGAGCATCATAATCGGAACTCTTTGAATAAGACAAGCCCTGTCTGTTCCCCATGCACATGGGGCCAGGAGTCACATGGTTTACTGAGTTTACCAAGTCAGTTTAAATTGCAGACAGTCCATCTACTAATGTGTCTGACATTTTCTGTCAATTCCTTTAATTACTGTATGTTGTGTCTTTCCTAAGGAGAGTGGAGGTGTGTCGTCCTGTTATTATTACAAAATTAAACATGCTGAACCATGAAATGCCATTGAAATTACAGAAATAACATACTGCCACTTTGACTGTGCCAAATTCATACAGCTTAATGTTGATGGATGCCTTATTTGTTTTTAAAATAGCTACAGATTCATTTCAGAGCTGGGAGACCATCTATTAAAAATCAAAGGGTGCATTTGTTTGAAATGTTTTTATAGAAAGTTTTACCTGATTGATGAATGCATTAATACATGTCAAAAGCATTAATACATGTTGTAGTTGGCTCAAAGTTAAATAAAACAAGTGGAAGACATTTTTCGGTTTATTGAAATGCACAAACAATCATGTGCCACCATGTTTTTTTTCTGGACATGATATTAGGATAATATCATGGTGTTTGTTGTTCTACAGCAAAAGCATGTTCATTTGGACTGTATTCATGGAACTACAGTGAATATAACTGGGCAGAAGGGGCCATAAAAAGTAATCTTGAGTCCTTTACATTTAAGCATCATTAAGCAGCATTGCCTTGGTAACGTGTAAATTACATGGTAAATGAATGAATGTACCACCACAGAATGACTGAATACAGAGAACAGCAATGGGATTGATATGCTTTAATAAGATATCAGTGCAGAGATACAACTTCTTATTGGGCAAAATTTCCCATACACCAATAATAATAACAACAGTATCATAATAATGTCAATATAAATTTAGAATATTAAAATATGTACGTAATTGCTTAATGTGACTAAAACAACCATTGTTTTAATAGAGCACACGCTATCAAAATAAACTGCTTATATTATGCATCAGCATCCTAATGTTGTCTTTAAAGTTGAAAATAAACCAATCATGTAAAAGTAAAGGCAGTATGATTTTAAATTTACTAGCGTGTAGGACTGGTAAAGGGCGAACTTACCACTGCACTCTGCACATTCAAAGGCTTTCAAGCTTCCAACAAATGCGCTGAGACTTTCTCCTTAACATCAACAGCATGCTGCACAATTAGAGAAAGCCACTGAACTGTGAGTTCACTAAGTTCAATATTTCCTGTGTAACACTTTGGCATTTTGTGAAAATTCAAGTAATAAATATAAAGCATTGCTTTGTGTCTTGGCTGTGTTCTGTGCTGCATGGCTAAATGGACAGGACTCAGTCAGTGGCACCCACATTTAATTGTGTTAAGGCACCATTGTTACAGTTTAAATACGAGGTTATTGCCATTGTTATATATATACTATAGAGAAAAAAAAAGAAAAGCTGTAACACACTAAGTTGACTTTTCCTAGTTTGCATCCCTACAATAGATGTTTATTTCTCTGATTCAGAGACAACATATAAACCTGTCATTTTACTCATATGCTTTATTTAAATTAAAACTACATTTATCTGGCTTATTTAAAAAAATATGCAGAATTCTGTTCTTTTACTCTAACCTCACCAAACAACAACATTATCCATATAACCCTAGACGTTTTAGAGGCTGTAGAGATGTGCATCAGTGAACAGGCTAAGCAGCTACTGTCTCTGTCTATCTCTGTCTATCTCTCACAGCTTGGACACCTGTTATCCCTCTACCCATCTCGTCTATATACTCATATTGTGTCTACTGTAACTGTCTGTAATCACAGTAGCAGGTAAAATGTACATGAGAATATCTACATCTGCAAAATCCAGTTTTAAATCTCTGCCTGTCTGTGACATCTGGATTGTTTAAATAGTTAACTAAACACCCCTAAACTCAAGCACAACATGACATGAGAACCAAAATAGCTTTTTTGCAAAGCAACTTCTGTTAAGTACAAAACTAAGTAAGCTAAGTACAATAGCAAATAGCATTTTTCTATTATATAAGCAAAAAAAAACATTTTGAATGAATAAAAAATTTAATATTTGGCATTAGACTTACGTTTTTTGACAATTACGTATAGTTTGAATCTGATTATCATTATTACAAATACATGTACTGTTTTGTAATGATTTCTTTACTGTACTGTCATGATGTAGAAACACTACACTCATTTTTATAATATATTGGTTAGGGTATTTTCTTTTAACTTTGTGGTGAAGAATGACCAGGATATGTTTTATGAGGTTCATCCCTCTACTGAAGTGGCTTTGCTTAGTTGTGCATAACATCTCTGACAGATATCATCTCACACAGCTAATGCATTATAAAGAAACATCTCCAATCTGTGTGCCAAACCTTATCTTTGTACCTTGAATTACTTTAAATCGTAGTCACTCTGTTTTCTCCAAGGGTTTAACCAAAGGTTAAAATTTAACAGAACATCTAAAGTGTGCGTGTGATATGTTTGTTTGTATGTGTTCGTGAATGTGTGTCTAAGCATAAAAGAATAGCAGATTAGGCAATAACAACTGCGGCCCTTGTTACATTACTGCATATTGCTATGGGTCTCAAGGGCTTGCCACAGTCAGAACTAACAGTATTCAAATAATATCATTTTAATAGATAACTGAATTATTCAACTTTAAAGACAACCTTAGAGTTTATTTTAAAACTCAGTTAGAATAAAAGTAGTTAATGGTATTATCTATTATGAGTAAAACTGCATCTTTTCTCAATAGCAAGATTAAATCTTATTTTAAAGGACCCAATATGCTACATGTGTCTAGAACAGATTTTAAAAAGCAACTTTTTACTCCAATTTTATGAATCAAATTGTACTGGCCTGTCAATAACTGTAATATGCATTTGCATATTTCCAGATAAATGCCACAAAGAACAAACACTGGACACAAGCACTACAGACTGTGTTCCACTATAAGGACTCTGATTCACATCTACTGAATAGACAAGACAAAGTACCAGGACAAATAAGCGCTACAACACGTAACTTTATCATTTAAGTAGAAATCTATAGAAATCTTTAGAGCATCTTCCTTTAAATATGCATGTTTACAACTAAATTGACAAAATATATGTATTTAGAGTGGTCTCCACAATAAGGCAATAAACAGACACAATAACCAAGCAATGCCACTAAATAAACAAAATAAGGCCCAAAAAATGAAGTGGTCATGAAGAAAAGGCGTAATGTGTCAGAGGTAGGAAAGTTAGAAATTACAGTAGATCATTTTTCTTTGCATTTTTGTTTTGTTTTTGTCTGACATTGAAAAAATTGCAGAAAGACAAAATGAAATTTACTGACAATATCTTCACTGAAACTATCTGACAAGCAGAGCATGAGCCGTCCAAAAAGACATTACAACGCCACGGTTAAACTCCTCCAAAAATACTTAAATTCATTCAGAAACTGTCTTGCAACTAAAACAAAATAGTACATGTATATAATTTATAAAGATGTAGACAATAAAAATAGAATCAAAGCTACATTTGCCATCTATGCAGTCAGGTACACTGTGTGAGTATGTATTTATTATCTGTATACGCATAGGTGCACTAAGCTGGGATGGTTACTGTCAGGTTGGGAACAGTGAGATGAAAGATTAGGTTAAAAAGGACTGACTGCATTTCTGAGGGCTAGTTTAGCAACTGGTATAAGTGGCCTGGTCTAATGCCTTTAGAAGGTCACTACCCTGGAGCAAGTGAAGATTTCCTTGCAAGGGGACGTTGACCTCACAGTCGTAACGTGTCAGTTCAGGCAGAGAATAGGTGTCAAAGGAAGGTCCGATAAGACGACTCGCAATTCCTGCAAACACAACCAGTTCTAAGAATCAGTATCAACAATACATGCGTGTGCAGATAAACAATGTATATATGTTTGTGTGTCAGTTCCACAATGAGCTCACCGTCCATTATTGAGGAAGTCTGCATGTTGAACTCTCTGTATGTACAGCCCTGCTCTCTATGACGTTTTGTAGCCTGTCCGCCATGATTACCTGCATACTGGGTCTTCCTGTGCTGGTGCTCCATCCCTCCGTTACAGGACAGGCCTTTGTCTAGGGGAAAAATTGATTATTAATTTACTGTTGTAGTTTGGCAAAGAGATCTAACTATAACAAGTGTAAATAGATCTAACTCTAAAAAATGAACTAAATTTTCACTTTTTCTTTAGAAAATATGAGGTGCACTGGCCCCTTATCACCAGACTAAGGGGTTGCAAACACCAGTATATTGTTTTCAGTGAGTAATAAATGGGTCATGATACCTGTTAGAGCACTGAGAGACTGAGAGTTGCTGAGAGACTTCCTGTCCATGATGGCACAGCTCTCATTTCTAAGTCTCTTCCACATTATCTGCTGTGACTTAGTGGGAGGTGCCTCAATCTGTAAAATACAGGTAACATTTGTCCACATCAAGAAATATAAAGAAACAATATAGTACACAATATATTACACGCATGAACACCCTTGACTGAATATACATATTAAAAACACACCCCTGTAGTTTTAAAGTAAATATGGACAAACCGTGGCCATCTGTGTGAACGAGCGCTTGAAATTGTTAGCGAGAGCAAGCTGGCCTGGACTCATATCTCTGTAAGTCTGCACAAAGTTCTCCATTGGTCTGCAAAAAGTAATCCATACCACATGGAATGATTAAAGTTCTGCATATTATTTTAATACTAAACCAAGAACAAAGTTTGTAAATTCTGGACCACTAGTGGAATCAAACAGAATTGCCAAAATAACTGGTCTGTAGTTCTGGTCCCAAATTCATGCTATTGGTTGAGCCAAACAAACAATTGCAATTCCATTTGGTGACACTAGCACTGCATAAATTACACACTTTACACACCCTAAAGTGTGAATTTACACAATTCACACTTTAGGGCTATGACATACAATGCAGAATTACCTTTGCAGATAATGTGCCATTTGATTGGCTGGCATGGTTTGGCTGGAACGCTTTGCAGCTAAAGGGTCCATCATTCCAGTTTTATGTAATGGAGGGTCAGGTGGCCACTGTAGATTTTGACGGCCCCCCATAGAAGACAAAGGGGTGCTGGCTGGATCATGGTAGGGAGGCACTTGCATGGGGCCACTACTGTAGGGTAGAGCCTGCCATGACTCCACAGAGCCTCCATTGATGGTCTGCTTTTCCCCTCCTGAACTCATGTTAGGCTGGAACTGTGCTGCTGAGGGGGACCCCAAAGGTTGAAAGAGACTGGTAATGTTGCTGAAGCTCTGCTGGGTAGACCCCAAGCCTCCTATTTCAGAGGAAGATTCTTCTGGGCAGATGGGATTAAGCTGGAAGTCCTCTCCATCCATGGGGATGTAGGGAGCCAGGGTCTCCAAGTCCAGATCACTCAAGTCAGTCTAAATGATATTGGAGAATCAAAGGTTAGGAAGACCAGTGATTAGCTGCACAGATCACTATACACACCTCATTTTACAAGCTTTATAATGTGTTTCCTGTGACCACTTGAGACTGGATTTTATTAAGAGGAAGTTAAGGTGTGACAATATAAATCATTTACATTATCAGTGTGTTGCTGCATGTTGATAAGGCACACAAAAGATAAAGCACTGTCCACTTAATCAAATCACATTTCCAATTAAGGGGCTTACTGCCGCGGTCACACTAGACTTTCAGCGTGCAAAAATTCTATGGAGAYCCCTATGAACACGGACAGCAACCAGATACGATWTATCACTTGTCAAAGCCATGSRGTTTTTATTTACACGCCATGGATTCAAATGTGCCTGCATTGTTATTGTTATTTTAAAAKTTTTTTAATGCAAAATGGGATTGTGCCACATTGTGCCAATGTACCACTGCCATTATCCAACTGAAAAGGTCACGCTGTGACATATTGATCTTTTACTGGTTCATCTTCATGTGATGCGAGGTCAGAGTTCACCAGACTTGAAATTTAGAACACTCTGAATGTTGGATCTTGGTTTTCCAGTCTGCCGCATTTGCATTTGTATGAATGAAAGTCAATGAAGCAAAAGTGTATCAGGGAATAACTGACTTCAAAATGTTGTGATTCTGAGCAATCAAAATCAAATATAGAGAACCACGTACAAACAGGCTGGTTATACTAGGTGCAAATGTGGCCTAACGGAAATATAGCATCAAATATGTCAAGTATAATGCATCAAAATATGCCAAAATATTATAGGTTAAATGTTTTAACCTCTTGGTTGCAAGAAGTCTTTGACTCTTGTGTGTCCAATGAAAACAGTTTCTCTGTAAGCTCCACCTTCAAGTCACTGTCCCCTGTGTTGTAGTAATCATCTGGGCTGCTGGGCTGTTCAACAGAAGAAATACACCACAGTGATTAGAAATATTGTTCCTGGGTGAACAAGTGGTGGTCAGAAAATGTTGCAGAAAATGTTTACCGTAGAGCAGCTACTTAGACTCGGAGTCACACTACTTGGAGGCGGCGCTTGAAGCACAGTGAAAGAGGAGGCCATCTTGGGCATGTCTCCAGTATAGCTTTTCTTATGGCTGTCATGAATAGGCTGAGAGGCAGGAGGAGCAATCAAAGACCCTTTGCTGTACATAGGGTGTTCCCCATACTGGGGCAGACCTAATGGAGAGTAATTTGTGCACATTAGTCACATAAAGTGTTCCTGTAGCTCAACTGATTGTGGGCTCAAAAGGTTGTGGTTTCAAATCCCAGGAAACATGTATAGCTTAAAACCTAAAATGAAAAAACCTAAACCTTAAAACCTAAATGTATAGCTTGAATGCACTGTAAATCATTTTGGTTAAAAGCGTCTGCCAAATACATAAATGTAAATGAAGGTTGACTCACAACACCTCAAGGCTTGTTTTGTTGGTAGTCAGTGACAAAAAGTTGTGACAGATTGATATATCCATTAGATTGGATGATTTATTACCCGGTTAGAAAATGATGTTGTGATTTTTTGCATAGTGACATTATTTTTGTGAGAATTAATTCTTCTCAGATTCTCTTTACTATAACAATGACTATAATGCAATAATTTTGACAACTCTGCTCTCTAGATCTCAGAATCAACCATTTAAAACATTATCGGTTCACGTCTACAAATAAATGAAATTCTCTTTTGGCTCTCACCAAAGTCGAGCGAGATAATGGTGTCACCAGGTGTAGGTGCTAGCTGGGTAAGATCCTCAGGTTCCTCTTTGAGTTTGGAGTAAAGTGACATATTGAGTGACATATCACCTGACACATGGTGAGTCTTGAACAAAGACTCAGTCTGATCCGCAGAGAAGATCACAGATTTCTCCTCAATGTTACTAAGACAAAACAGAAGATTTAAGATTCATGAGCTCTTGTGTCTTTTAAATAGAATGCAGTAAGACGAGATCATAAAGGAGAAGGCCAGGGGTTAATGCTAGTGAGACACTCAGACTCAAGACTTATGACACAATGGCTCTTAAGTGTTACAAGCATGTGTGTTACAAACTGTGCCATAGTTCAGATACATTTTAATTACAGTGCTTGCAAGGCATAGTTGTATTGGTGGTCATCAAACCTTCTGGCGATGATTGACAAATCATTTACCCAACACAACTTAATCTACAAATGACATATAAATGTTTGATTTATTGATACTTTTATACTGATAGTTTTGCTTGATTAGATATTAGATATTTTATTTTTATATATGACTATAGCTCATACTTGACTTTAAAAAAATGGTCTGAATGTTCCACACGGTTACATGTTGTAACTGACATTCAAAACATTAACCTTAACTTAAACCTTAAACTTTAAACACTGTTGTTTCCTTCTGGAAGTTCAAATACAAATTCAAAGTATTCTTTTTTATCTTTTATTGAGTTACAGGCTTTCATGAGCAGGGACAAGAAAGTGCTGGAGTGCAAATAATCATACAAACAAAGCTTTGCCACCTTTAATTTTTGCCTCACCTCAGCACGTAGTTCACGCACACAATGCACTGTGGCTGGGAGTTGCGGCTGTTGTAGATGACGGTACCCTGGGTCTCCACCCACACATAACCCCCATGCTTAGCCAACATCCTGTACTGACCACTCACTGCCTGACCTTTAGTACACACTAACGAGGGAGGAAAAATGTAATCATTTCAAAGATATATTCACAAGACATTAATACATTAAATGACAGTTCTTTTAAAGCACTTAAATACCCAATTTGTAATCAAGCACCAAAATGGGCTGGAAAAAGAAATTGGAAAAAAGAAATTAAAGAAAGAAATCTTCCAAATCATGAGATGGAATTTTAACTGGCCACACCCACAAGATGTTAAAATGAAATAACTGCAAGAGGAATTTACTGATTTGCAATTTAGGAAAATTCAACACATTATGTTTGCTGTTTCAAAGTATTCATTTTGAAGACTGTAAAATTAAAGTAAATTGGAGCATTCTTGGAAAAGTTATTTTTATAAC
Organism: Botia kubotai; assembly: GCA_036877585.1. Lineage (NCBI taxonomy): Eukaryota > Metazoa > Chordata > Actinopteri > Cypriniformes > Botiidae > Botia > Botia kubotai. The sequence goes on along the minus strand of JAZGTI010000317.1, from coordinate 8,517 downwards.
AAATGTATATAAACTAAAATACAAATTTCTATAGGTGACATTTTTAAAGATTAATTGTCATATTATGTTTTTAGAAATGCCTCATATGATGAGTGTATAATGTCTTTTTCTCTTTTTTCCAGCTTGTCGTTTCTACATTCAACCTTCTAAATGTGTTCTATTGCAAAAGCAATGACATTATGATTAAATGAAAATGTTCTTCAGAGATCAACTGTTTACTGACTAAGAGAGGTTTCGGGTAGCTATAACATAAGTTAAAACATGCAGACAGACAGAGTGATCCATCACGGGAAAGCTAACATAAGCAACATACATTCAGAGAGACACAGACAATGAAGGATTGCTGATCTGGTTTTGACAGTCAGTCTCTCTGGCTTTCGCTCTGGACTCGGTCCAAATCTGTCGTGGGAAAGCGCTGGTTGTGGGTCATGCGGTTCACACCCGGCCTGAGTATGCACTGCTCCTCAAAACAGTCGCATTGCTGCAGCGAGTCTTACGATCGTTTATGTGAACAGCCTGAAAGGAAGTTGTATAGAAAAGCTGTTCCCTAAATAGCCAGTGGCCTTGAGTGAACATCTATGCTATGTCACATATGAAGAGTGCTTGTGGAGCACGTATACAATCTTTAAGACTGAGGGGCTGATTCCCTGAACAGTTGTGTCACTTATAGAGAGCAGTATATCAGTGTTAACTCCTGCATCCAACCACATCACATTTCTGCTTAATCAAGCGAGTTTACCAAACAGAACCCATTTTATCATTACTCATAATGAGGCTCATATAATTCATTATATTTACATTATATATAAATTGTATATACATTATGTATATACAGTTATAATCTTCCCATGTTCTATTTTAACAATTCTCAACAGTCTCGTTTATTTATTTATTTTTTGTTTCTCTTATGCAGTTTTAGGAGAAACATCTGAGATAAAGCTGATACTCTATAAAAATAGATATTTTTAAAAAATAATTTTTTTTCCCTGGCTGCTCAAACATGTCACAAGGCTCTTTCAACAGGCCTAATCCATATCAACAATTTTTTTCTCTTCTACACACTATGAAAAGCTAATTACATGTTAACATCACTGTGGACAGAGGCCACTCCACTTTCAGCATCTGATTAGAAAGCAATCTGGGACACCTGGCCAGGCTGAGGAGCACCATCCCTGTCTACTGCTGGCTTGTTATCTCCTCTGTCACCCATAATGGGGTTCAAGACGTCCTAATGGGTGCTGCGGTCATCCCTAATAGAGCCAATCCAATAAGGCTCTTTTGAATCATATTCATAACTCAAGCATGCATGCAAAATGCAATTTGTCTAAAATGCAATTTGACTCAGGAGGGGGGCTGGCGCATATATATCGCAGTTTTCTGTGTGCAGACTGTCCGTGTTTGTACTAGTCAACAGATATTAAGTTTCACCTCTGCTTAGTAGGAAAGAGAGAGATAAACGAATTCTAAAACACAATTAGATACAAGCGGCGTGCAGATGGTAAAACGTGCCAAGACAATAGAAGCAGCTGATGTTTTTGTGATTCATGTAAATATGAATGTGAAATGTATATACAAGTACACTGAATTCAATTAAATATGATTCTGGATACATATAAAGCATGTGTAAATCTTCACGTATTCCTTCCTTCTATTGAACAACCCCATTTTTTGTAATAAACATCAGCAAAAGATTTTGCTCTATTAAAATGAAGTAAGAAAAAAAGAAAAAAAAAAGAAAAGTCAAATGACGTAAATAAATGACATGCTGAACAACTGTTTCTAATAAAGTTGTCTGGCTAAAAAGGATGTTTTGTTAAAGACACAGCTGTGCTAGCTGAATATTTCAGTCATATCCGTCAGGTAGTAGGAACATTTTCTGTGTGATTTTCCCACAAAATGGATTACAGCATCTGTAACAGGGTTTTACCAGATTAGAAAATGTACAATGAACATAATTTTGCATTAACAAACCATTGGAAAAAAAGACTACAATAGTTTTATGTATTCAGGTAGAGAGTAAGTTTATGTGGACATATAGACATGCTGCTGTAAAGTTGCACATTTAAATGGTTAAAACGGTAAACTTCGCTGGTGTTTCTTAGAACCGGACTATGAGCACCTCCCCTCTCTAATCGGCTTGCTCGTTTTACTCACATGGTAGTTTGATGCAGGCAATGCGACTGGTTACAGATAAGGCAAAGTTGAGAGTGTGTGTGTGAGTGTAGCAGTGTTAGTCACATGATTTTACATGTGAGTGTGACTTTATTTTCTTAACATAAAAGAAATGAATGACACATACAGTTCTGGTGGCTTTTGGTGACATTGCTGGAGTCCAGAGTGTGGTAGAAATCATAAGCAGATCGACCAAGAAGATCTTCAGGACTGTAACCTATTAACTCCGTAACTCTGGAAAAGTGAAAAGTGAGATGCAGATAAAATTAACACACTCACACAGAATTATTTTCTAAAGTTCTTGGCCGTTATTTGATTTAATGAAATTGTGATGCATGAAATTAGAATTTTTAAGTCTATTCAAAAATGAATTTTGTTCATACGGTCAGTTTGGCCTATTACTTTTTGGAAGCGAGTTTCAGAGGCCTCATGTTTTCTGAGGGTAAATAATTAGATTTTCTGATCAACTGTTATATCAAAGGATAATATATAGCAGTATTGTATATGGAGGAAAATAAGCAATGAATTTTCAGATTAACTTCAAAGACTAAATTAAACTTGCTAAAGGCAAAATTTGTTCTGTATTAACAGCTGATTTGGACCAGATTTTTTGGACAAGATTTTATTCATATATTATTTTACTGTTTACAAAATGGGTAGTTATGACACTACAATCTGACTGGACCATTGTCAACATTTACTGATATTACTATACTTGAGGGGAAATTTGATGACCTCAGTGAATACCAGGACCACACACACACACACACATACTTGCACCAATGATTTACCAATGATAACTTTTTATACTCATAAAAGTAAAAAAGAGGAAAAGATGAAAAGCTACTTTAAATTACAACAAATATGCTACATAATAAAGCACTAACCTCCATTGCAGAATTTTCCACTAGGCTTTATGTTGGTCTTCAAAAATGAAATTACCATGTTTAAGAGAAATCTTCTATGAATTCTGAGATCATAATAATAGCCATAATCACCAGTGGTTGGGAACCTAATGACTCTACTTTTCTGCAATTCTCCAGGTGATATGTCAGAGTTCTTCTAGAAAGCAGTGCATGCTTTCAAAAGCTTCCTAAGGAACATTTCAGCAATCTTCACCTCCAATACACATCTTCAACAAAATATCCTTTCCTTGTGTTCAATTCCTTCCACAGGCTTGGCTGACAAACCAGCCATTATCCAACACAGCTGATGTTTATACTTTTTCATTATGGGTTAATTTATTCAAAAATATATTTAAATATAATTTTATGACTGTAATTACACCTCTTCTATGATTAACAAGTTTTCATTAATTCAGATTTTGGGTATAAAACATTGTCTAGGTGCTGTACAACCCCTTTTACAATCTCTTTTAACTTTTAAAAAATCTGAATGTTTTCTGAAGTTTATACCCTAAACAACTTAGGGTATAACATATTTGTGACAGTAGATGTTATTTTTTACTTACCTGTGAATTTTCAAATACCTGTGAAACTAAGCCGATCTTACAATTACTCTCTTGTGGTTGTGTAAAAAGAACTGTTTGTTATGTACATATCCAGGTAATCAATTGGCACAGATCAAGTGATTGGACAGTATTACATACTATGTATTTAGCAAGTCCCTGGGCATTATGCATGTTAAGATAACATGTCAAATTATCATTCAATAGTTTCCGGAATGTCTGTCGCATTTTACTCATTGGCTTATACTGCAATTACCAATATACTGTAGATCTTTATATTTGCTTTTTGATAAGTGTGTATTGTATTGTAATGTATACTTTACCTAATACACAAATGAATGCTGTCCCAATGTAGCAAGTTTAAGCTAAATCTGCAGCCCTGTTATTCAAAACGTTGCTATACATGCATATTCCAAAAAATATGTGATGAAGTGTAAATCCACTGAGCTTTCCTGTAGCTCAGTGGTTAGAGCATGGCGTTAACAACGCCAAGGTCATGGGTTCGATCCCAGGGATTGCACATACTTAATGTGTAGTATAATGCAATGTAAGTCGCTTTGGATAAAAGCGTCTGCCAAATGCGTAAATGTAAATCTAACCTTTTGTTAGAGAATTTACATGATGACATTTGTTTTAAGTCAAAACTTTGTTCTTTGTAGGTATAAACTAGATCTCAATTCCCAAAAAGATATTTATATATATATATTTGTATGTATTTGTTTATTTAAAGTTCACTGCTAGAAAATGAAGTATTAAGAAAAATGTTTCAATTTCTTTCCTTAATCTTTTTTATTTAAAGCCCTATTTTGTATCCTGTTACTGAGAAGTGATGTAGGAAATGAGTGTAAAGTGTGTCATTTGCTTTTACTACCAACAAGTCTTCTTATATATTTATACCAGTCTCAGTACAGTACGTTAGTGTGTGTATGTGTGTACCTGTCATCACAGTAAGTGAACTTCATGTCCATGCTGTGGCGGCTCAGGAAGGTCTTGCTGTCAAGGGGCGTGTCGATGTTTGAGGGATGGGGAATGGGCTCGCACATCATGACCACGCAGGTGAGCGGCGGCTCTTTAAACCCACACAGCACACGAGCGGGGCAGCTATTACACACCCTTAGATGCCCTGTGCAGTGTAGGACCTGAAAGAACATCTTCGTTAGTTATGCATAGTCTGATTTCAGATCAGCGCTGCTCATAAAAGAGCTGTTAATTACCTTCCAGCTGGCTGACTTGAGGTTGACGGTGCGACCGCGATTTGTGACTGTGCATTTCATTCTCATGAAGAAATCCCTGTCTGTGCTCATCTCCTTGCCTTTCTTTCCCATGGCTGCAAATAAACACACACACAGAGCCTTAGGCGACCAGGAAATCTCAGGAAAACATTTTTTATCACTAAGTGAATTTTCTTCATTCTGCATGTAAGGAAATAAGAAACAAGATAAGGAGAGGACTCATATTTGCAAGTACTCTTTCGACTTACAGTGCCTTGCAAAAGTATTCATACCCCTTGAACTTTTTCACATTTTGTCACCTTATAACCACAAACTCAAAAATGTATTTTATTGAGATTTTATGTGATAGAACACAAAGTAGCACATAATTGTGAAGTGGAACGAAAATGATATACTGTTTTCAAAATTTTAAGCAAATAAAAATCTGAAAAGTGTGGCGTGCATTTGTATTCAGCCCCCTGTACTCTGATACCCCTAAATAAAATCTAGTGCAATCAATTGCCTTGAGAAGTCACCTAATTGGTTAATAGAGTTCACCTGTGTTTAATTTGACGTCTAACTTAGCCTAGGGCTTTATAAATTGTAAACGTCTAATATTTTTTGTATATATTTTACGTATGTATGTATGTATGTATGCTACTTTTGCATGTTATGTAGTTCATGGTACTATTGCAAATCCCTTATTCCCCTGTCCCATAAGATGTTGTCTACTATAAGCTTTGAGCATCTCAAGGAGCACTGTTCAATCCATCATCCAAAAATGTAACGGTATGAGATTTTCACGGTATGATAATCGTCTCAGAAAATATCACGGTTTCGCGGTATACCGTATTAAACTATCATTATTATAATCATC